>VDFB02281492.1:961744239-961942778 GCA_007258455.2 Sequoia sempervirens | reverse complement strand
TTGTTTGATCACTTATATATCTTTGTGATTGAATGGTATTTTATGTTGTGTTTAGATTTATTCTCTTTTTCCCTATATATATTGGTTTTTCTTTTGCAGCCCATGAACCTTAGGTTTATCCTATTTCCATCTTTCATTTTGGAGTTTGTTTCAACCTTTGTTGGATTTGAAGTTTCCCTTGTTTAAAATAAGTCATGGTAGGAGTTTTCTGATAAACACGTGTATGAAGTTCCTCAATGGTGGAAGTTTTTCATGAAACCCTAGTTTATACACATGAAGCTTTCCGCTGTCACCTATGCTTTGATTCTTTATAATTGAAATCATTTGCGAATGTAGGGTTATCATGATCACTGCATATCTTCATGGCAAGCTGGATTTATACAGATTAGGGTTTCATGTTTGGAAAGGACATGCGTTTCATACGATTAAAGTTTGCTATCTTATTGCTTGGTCAAGATTTTTCTACTACCAAGCAACAAGGGTTTCATTTGCTATTGTGAAGCCTTAGTGTTTTTAGCTTATCATTCAAAACTTAACCTGTCACAAGCTTCCCATGTAATATTGGGATTATTCACCGATTGAGCATGAGAAAATAATACTATCCTTTAGTGACGGGTCGGGGTTTTTCCCCGACCCAACAAAAATTCAAATGTTTCACATGGGCGGTGTAAAATATCGAGCTTAAAAAATGCTAAGTAATACCCATTTTGATTTGTACCATCGACAAATTTTGCTGATGGTGCAAATCAAACTCTAAAAATTGCATAGTCATGATTTTTACCTGGTTATGAAAGAAAAATTGATAATTCCTACTTGTAGGGTCAGGGTTTTTCCCCGACCTAACAAAAATAAAAGTTAACTTGTAAAATCATTATTAACGATTTGAAAAGAAACAAAAGATCTTCCCAAAGTTGTAAAATCGATATTTTTTGTCAAAATTGCAAAAAGCAAAGTTCTACTCCATTTGCAATGTCGTTAATTTTTAATGACTTTGAAAATTCTTACAAAGCATCCACATTCACTTATAGTTTCACCATTTTTCAACACTACTACAATTTTTTCTCCATTCCACTTGCAACATCGCTAAAATTCAGCACTTATGCACAATTTTGTCAAAATTTCTAAAACTGCAAATTTTCTTGCTTTGCCAAGTTGACCCATTGCACTCCGTTTTTTTCCATCATCACATCCAAACTCTCCAAGCCTATGCAATAGCTCAAATTACATCCAACATGCAGTATGTCCAAAATTTTGAGCCATTACATCTTAAATGCAATACCCCATGCAAGAGCTCATTTTGTCTCCACCTTTGCATCTGAATTGCCAAAACATATGCAGTCACTCAGAATTTTCCCACCAGTGCATAAAACCCTATTTGTTTTTGTAATACTGGAAAATGTGACTTTTTTGCATCAACTCTTGCATGTTGTTTTGATCTTTTATGTTTGGTTTCCTAAGTAGTTTTGATTGAATTATTTTCCGTCACCAAGCAAGAAAGCTTTGAAACACAACCAAAATTTTTTTCCCAATGTTTCAGTTATTCAAGAGTATACATCAATGGTTTGAAATGAATTTGAAGATGAAACTTTCTCAATAGCTTCAATGGAAAAAATGATGGATTTTCAATTTACTCTAGATAATTTGAAAATTGTTCTTGAAAGGCACCAAAAAGCATTCAACACCATCAAAGGATTCAATCTCAAGAATCCTCACCATCTCCACGTACACTACAATGCCAGACAATGATGAAGTGCATGTCATCATGAAGATTTCATGGAGAATAATTTTGAAGAAGGTTGATCATGCCTTAGTTTAGATTTCAATTTTTTGTTATTTACAAGTTTTGTAGTTAGACAAAGACAATTTACATGTCATTTGTCAAATTGTAAATGCATGTAACAACAATGAAGTCCTCCAACAATTTTGGATTCCAATGTTGAATAAGTCAAAGTAGTTAGACTTTTCCTAGATTAGTTGTTTAGCTCTCATCTATAAATATGAGAGAGCTCTTTTTTAATTTGTACCTTTTGATCTCTTGATACTAGATGCTTCCCAGATTTTGATGAGCAGTTGCAAACTTTGAGTTGAATGTGCATACTTGAAATTTATTAATAAAAGAACTAGAATGCTTCCAACCTTTTCTTTCGAACATATTTTCTATATGTGATATTTTTCTTATGTCACTCTCATTATAATTTCTTGAAATTGATATGAATGTGGCATGTTATCTTTTTAATTAGAAGGGAATTCAGATATAGTAAGTTGATAGACTTTGTGCTATCATATTGCATTTGGAGCATGTGTGAAATTTATTCAGAACTTGGATACTTTATGTTGCAATTTTTTATTACATTCTTGTGTGTATGAATCATGTTGAGAACTTGTAGTCTTTGTGTTGCAATTTTCAATTATTTTCACATGGATCGTTGGTGTTATTAGTTGACAGCCTTTGTGCTAGAACTTGTGATATGTTAACTCCTGAAATATTTTTAGAGGATAATTTTAAGACTTGTGCTTGGGATTATTCACTTGGTGCATGAATCCTTTTGTGGTGTGAATTAAAAGACTTTGTGCTTCAAATTACATCATTGGTTACTGAAGAACTCTCATTGAGGATGGTGAAAAGACTTTGTGCTTTTGTGCATCTCTCAATTACATATCTTTTAGTTATACTAGTACTCTTGGGTTATGCTTATGTTTAACTGAGAATATTGGGAATTACTGCTTAGGTTAATACTTAGAATTGTAAGGAAAATGTGTGAAGTATCAATGTGGAACATTGTAAACACATTTTCTGAAATAAGAGAAAATGATGAATGTAACGCATCCTTCATGGTTAGAATTAGTGTAAAAATTGTAAAGTCCAACATAGTTTACTTTTGTTCTAGTAAGCAGTAAGAAGGGAGCCTCCCCTTTCTGAGAGGAGAGATTTATCTCATCATAGTTGTGGCTGAAATCACTATTTCGTATTCTGTAAAGGGATTACAAAATATTCACCCAACAAGTTTGATGTGCTAATAGTATATGATTAGTACCTCTAAAACATGTTGGGGTCATACTTCTGGATGGAACACTAACTAGGTATTGAGATATATGAATTCTAAAATTATAACTCCAAAAGAGTATTACATTGGTGTATGTCAACGTTTTGGATTTTGAGAGGAATTCCAACAAGGTATCAAGGGGAAGGAAAATCCAAAACTCTAAAAAGGTGTAAATATGTCCAAGTATAGAAGCACCAACATCAAGTTCTAGGGATCATGGATACTTTACAACTCATGCCCACAATTATATCCAAACAAACATCTTTAAAACCTTAAACCCATCAAAGGTATAGAGTATAGCATATTGGGGATCAAAACTCAATAATACCTCATAACCTCTATCTAAAGTGTAAGCCATCAAGGAAAATTTTGACACCTAGAACCCACCAAAAGGTATAGATTTTAACATATCAAGGATTAAGGGTTGGACATATAGCCTAATGTATGTTCAAATTGGGGTAGGCCAAACAAGGGAGGCTAATAAGGGATTCTCGATTGAACAATTGAAAAATATTTAACATAGATAAAATGTCAGAGATCAAGGACTAGGAATATTTCTTAATGCACGCTGATAGGGCACACTCAATAAGATAGGTTTGATCAAAAGATATTGAAAGACTTAAATAATAGATAATGTTGGGTATTGAGGATTAGAAAACCCCTAGAATCATTTGAAGAATGGTATAGAGGAATTGTAAGGTTTAACAACCCAATGAAGTATTATGATATCATCATAAACAACCTCAAAATGCATGTCACATACATAACTAGATTCAAACAAAAAAATCAATGAAAATAGAAAGGGTAAAAAAATGAAGAAAATTTGAGACCAAAGATAGTCCCCAAGGCTCTAGGAAAATTCACTACCATGACAAATTCACCGCCAACAATTAACTGTAGCAGAAAATTAACCACATTAATATTTTTTAATATATATTTCAAAAAAATTGATATTTTTTTTGCAAAAGAAAATATTAATGTGGTTAATTTGCTCCATGGTGAATTTTACTTGGTGATGAATTTTCCCACATGGAATTGTTGGCAGTGAATTTTTCATCGGTGAATTGCTAGCAATGAGTTTTTCGTATGCCAGTCCCCAAAGGAATTAAAAAATAAAATCAAATTTGGAACATTCACAAAAACTACCTATTGGAAAAGACAAAAAAATGAAAGGAAAAAATACATAAAAGGATAAAATAGAGAAGGAAAACTAAGAAAATAAAAAAACCCTACCTATTTAAAACAAAAGGCATGGTGTGGGATCAAGAACTTGATGAAACATATCCATGAACAAACACACATGAAAAAACATACTGAAACTCACTAACCCAACCACTAGCAGATTCCTCAACTAAAATCACAAGCATTTGCAAAAGGGGGTTCTAAATCCCTAGATCATGGGATAAAACGAGCAAAGGAAAATCAAATGCAATTAGAACAAAATAAAAAACATGAGTGAATATGTTACCTATAATTCTAAGATAGAGAGGTAGGTTGGGTGATGTCACATTGTCATTGTTAAGGTTTCAAATATGATCTGACAAGCATGCAAATAAACAACTTTAAAATTATGACAAAAAGGTGTATTTAAGTTTGGGGATACCTCAAAAGGTATTCCCAAAAAAAAAATTGTGAAGGTTCAAAAAAGGAAACACACTTAGCAAACCAAGGAAATAAATAACAAGGGAAAAAATAAATAACCAAAAAGAAAAAAAATAAGTAATCAATAGGACACAATGGAGAGATAGGAGAATAATAGAAAAAGGGGCTCCACCTTTTCCTTAAGAAATAATGGGGAAATTTATGTTTAAACCACTTAAAATGGCAACCAAAAAAATAAAATTCTCTTAAGCATTTTATCACCATGAAGCTCCAAAGGATTGAATCTCCAAGAAATACCCAATCACAATGACTACCAAAGGACCAATCCTACCAAATTTTGAAAACCTCACAAGGAACCTATTAGAGAATATTAAATTCTCATGGTGTGTGCAATTGAGTCATTCCCTCGAAGTCAAATTTTAGATTAGAATGGAGTGAGATCCATAGCAACATAAATGATTTAGCTACATTCTTCCACCAATCAGGGGTCCATTGGATTACTTCATGTAATTAATTATACATGATTGGGTATGACTTGGGAAGTTATCTATTGTCACCTAGACTTCTATAGCCTCAATATAGTCACCTCTTACTACCTTAAGCATAGCTCTACTACTATCTAGATATCAATATCCCTGGTCGAGGTTAATTGAGTCACCCACACAATCGAGTTCTTGTGATGTATCATTATAATAAATTTGATTTTTCCTTATTTTTTATCATTCTCATTTTTTGAGAATTCTATTTTTTTATTCTCATTTTTTTATTTTCAAGCTATCTCAAATTTTCAAGCTTGAAACCTATCTTTGAGTTGGGAGTCACAGTGCTCATTTTGAAGAAATATAACCTTCATATTTTTTACTTGATAGTAGACTCATAATATTTGATCCTCACCCATCTTTGAATATTAAATTATAAGTAATGTAGGATTCCAAGTGTTCTATTCCTTGTTCCTCACAAAACCTCAACCTAGGATAAGCCATCACCCTTGGGTTTGATAGTGAGAGAAAACTTATAAGACACAAACCAAAGATTAGCTTTGATCAAAAATACCAAGAGAAACCTACCATTAGTAACCAACACAACCTTGTCTTGAGGAAAATAAACAACCACACAAATAAACAACAAAAAAGGATACATAAAAATACTGACAAACCAAAAGGACAAAATAAACCACTACAAACCAGCATGCTTGCATCAAAATAGAACAATAAGAAGCAAAATAAACCAATAAAACCAAACACTCAAAGAAAACCTAAAATAATTTTGGTACAAGGAGATGTCCTTAGGACCTCTTAGGATACAAATAATTTTTGAGATACATACAACCAATTGATTGGAAATGGAACACATTCTATGCTCATGAAATTGATCCTAAATGTGTTCTCTCCTAGGATCTGTGATATCTAATAAGGACTTGTTCAAATCTCTCAAGATTAGAATGAATACCCTTATTTTACTTTGAATTTTCCTACAAAAGGATAAGGTTAGATATCCTAAAATATTTTTACTTTGGATCTTTGTTTAACCACTTCTTAACTACTACCTAGAGTTTGGCTACATGTTTTATAGTTGTAGATATCTTTTCTTATAGGTTCAATAGATTCATCAATTTGACTTCAACTTTGTCATCTATTTCTAGGTAATTATTTATAAATTCTAAGGAATGGATTCTTAGATTAATCAGGGACACAAGATATAACCCATAAATTAATTGATAAGGATTTTCTCCTAAGGAGGTCTTGATCCTAGTCCTGTCAACCCACAAAGTATAATTTAACTAGGTATGCTAGTATTTAGGATTTATCTCTAATAGTTTCTTGATGACAAATTTAATTAAGTTCTTATTAGTATATTTTTCTACCCCATTCCCTTGTGGCTAGTAATTGGAAGAAAACTTTAGAATTACCTTATGTTCAAAATTGCATTCCAACAAACAAGTTGAAGAAATTGATGGGTTGTTATGACATAATATAGTGAAGGTCATTCCAAACCTAGTCATAATGACATGCTCCTCTAAGAACTTTATCACTAACTCAACAGTGTAATGTTTGCAAGAAATAGCCTCATTCCACCTCGTGTAATAATTATTGGTTGTTAGAAACAACTTATGTCATGTAGAAGAATGTGGGTTAATAATTCCAATGAAATATAAGACCCCATTGGGAAAATGGATGTACCTCATATACATGTTATAAGGGCATAGCTAGATTTCTCTCTCTATGTGCACAATTCTAACATACATGACATATTTTCACATGCTAGTGAGAGTCCTTGAATAATGTAGGCTAGTAGTAACCAACCATTAGTATTTGATGAGTTGTGGACTCACCCAACCCATGTCTCATTCTAAACATTTCATGAAAATATACAAGAACTTGAGATGATTCTTCTGTTGAACATTGGTTTTCATTGATGTCAAAGGTGTGTCATTGATGAAGAATAATGTTATCAAAGGGTGTCAAGGATGTCAAAAATGTTATTATTGTCAAGGTTGTCAAAGATGAAAAATATTGTAGTAGTACTGGAATTATAATTATATTCCCTTGTCATCAATTCATGTTGTGTATCCAGAGGTGTTAATCATGACAAAGTTGTCTCATCAATCAGATTCTATATCAAGTAACATGCATCATGTTTTATTAGTTTGACTTCCTTTCTGGGATTTGGTGTATATTATATGATTATTATGCCATGCAGAGTATGCAATCAATATGAATGTGGTGGTCCAAAAGTTTGTGTAGGGATATCTTTTGGGCAAAGAGATTTCTCTGACAATACAAATATGGTTGGAATTTCTTTCAGAAATGCAATGTTGCTTTGTGGTTTGGAAGGAGAGTATGTCTACACTAGTTCAATTAGTTTCCTGAGTTTTCAAAGAATATCTTTACCGTACAAGAAGTTTGAAGTGACAGAAGGTTCGTCAACTTGTTCGAAACTCAAGGCATGTATGATCACAGCTAGTAGTGTACGAAATTCAAATCTTGTATGTGGTGTTACGATAGGACCTAGTTAAATTTAATGTGGTAGTGCATGACATCATGTTCTTTTGGTGGCAAGAAAATTGAAATTGGGCTGACCTATTATATATTTCATGTAAATTGAATTTAGGTCTGCCTTATGTCATCTCAACTATTTGTGGATCCCTGACCAACATTAAAGAGTGTTAATGTAATTTCATGTATATATTTCAAATTCTTAGATGCATGTGATGTGACTTGCATACAATATGTAAAGCATAATTACACTAGTTGTCTAGAGGGTGTAAATTGAAGAGGAGTGAAGAAAAGTGAGAGAACCTATATCAAATCATTTTATATGAGGAAGAGTGTCAGCAATGATTCTGGCACATGTATGTGTTGTATTGAAGATCCACAAGCTTTATTAATGTCTTCTAGTAGGACTAGTGTTCTACCTATTGTATTGTTTCATTTGGGGATTGGTATCTCCTGTAGGTCGGCGACTACTAGTACATTAGGGGATTGTTGTCTCTGATAGGTTGGTGCCTACTTCAGTGTGTAAAATTTACTTGTAAATTTTTGCTTTGTGAGGTCGGATTTGGATAGTAGATCCAAGCAGCTATTCTCACCATGGTTTTTCCCATCTTGGGTTTTCAACATATATCTAGTGTTCTCTTATGTGCTTTATGTTGTTATATTTTGTTTGTTTATGCTTAATTTCTTATAAGGGTTTGTAGTGAAGAATTATATATTTTGATAACTATGGAAAAAATTAAGGATTATGGAATTATTTAGATCTATTGATTCACCCCCCTCTCAATAGATTATGTTCCCTTCAATTGTTATCAAATCCAAGTTCCTTTGAAGAAGTCTAACAGCTTAAGGTAGGTCAGAGATGGCACATGAAAGTTTTTTGAGAATAATGCACCAATCTTTGATGGATAAAATTTTGCATTTTGGAAAGTTAGGATGGATTCCTATTTGATGGCTTTAGGAATGGACATCTAAATTTTAGTAGTAGAAGGATACAAGCCTCCTAAAAACCCTCCTAGGGATTAGGGTATAAAGAGGGCTTGTGAACTCAATAATAAGGTAAAGAATGCTACTTTATGTGGATTTAATAACTCTAAATTTGTGAAAATGGTGCAATGCAAAACAACAAAGGATATATGGCATAAATTGGAGGCAATCTATGAAGGTGATGAGAAATTCAAAGAGGCAAAGCTGCAAACTTACAGAGCTCGATTTGAAGGTATGAAGATGAGAGAAGATGAGAAAATTGCTACATTCATGCTCTAAGTTGATGAAGCTTTCAACTCTATTTGAGGTCTTGGTGAGGACTTGGGAGAGAATATTATTGTGAAAAATGTACTTAGATCTCTCCCTAGAAGGTTTGATTCTAAAATATCTGCTATTGAAGAAGCTAACAATTTGAGTTTTCTGAAGTTGACTAACCTACATGGAACTCTAATTGCATTTGAGATGATATTTGAAAGTGAAGATTCTATAAGGAAAGAGGTTGCTTTCAAAGTGTTTGTGAAGCAGGTTGATCAAGATTTTGATGTTGGATCAGATCTAGAAGAAGCAAATTTCATCAAGAAGCTACAAAGAGGTTCTGGTAAGTACAAAGTCAAATTACCTTTCAAGTGTTCCAATTATGGAGAAGTAGGACATTTTATGGATAAGTGTCCCAATGCTAAGCAAAAGAATGGAAATAGTTCATTTTAGAGAAAGTTTGAAGATCAGAGGAAACATAATATTTTCTACACTATGAGGAAGAAGAATACTCCACTAAAGGAGAAGATGAAGATGTCTCCAAAGATGAAAAAGAAAAGGTTGTGTTCATGTATTTTGAGTCTACTAAAGGAGATACAAAAATGGTTTCCAGAAATAGTGACGAAGAGGTAGATCTTATGGAAGAATTGATTTGTGTTGGAAAGGAAATAAAAAGGATGAAGAAAAAAATTATGGAAGAAGTGAGAACTAAATAAAATATATCTCGAGAGTTGAAGAAAGAAAAAATATGATTTTTGATCTAAAGACCTAGAAAAAAGTGGAAAAAAGGATTGAAGAAGTCTTGACAGAAAAGTTGCTATCAAGAGATAAAGACTATGAGAAGTTGGAAGTAGAAATTGTGAGTCATAAAAGAGTTTGAGAAAGTGAACCAGTAGCTACAAATGAAGTTTGGAAAGAGTACTAGAACCCAAGATCAAATTTTGGGAAGTTAGAGAGCACTACATGTCAAAACTAGAATAGGTTTTGTTGATCAGAAGAAGAAGGTGATAGAACAGTCTGAGAAGAATACTAAAGAAAGTCTGGAAGTGACAAGATCTGGAAGTTTGAAGTCTAAAATAACCATGGCAAGTGGTGAAATCATGACACACAATGATGTCTTTATTCAAGTGCAAAACAAAAGAAGATCTAGAAGACATGGATACAATACTAGGTTTAATTTTCTTTTCTTTGGTTACTATTTTAATTGCAAAAATTTTGGTCATAAGGTTGTGGACTATAGGAAAGTTGTAGTAAGAAGAAATAACTTTGTCAGGATCAATAAATTTGTACCTCTATACAATTTTAATATCATCAATTTCAAGTGCAACAACTTTGGGCACAATGCAAGGAACAACAAAAGCAATTTTGTGAGTTAACCACTACTAGAAAGTGGAAGAAAAGGATCAGAAAGCATAAGTCATGAATTAGAAAAGTTTTGGAAGAAGGTTCATGAAGATAAGTCAAAAAAGTTAATGATTTCTCAAACTACACTACGTGCTCAAAAGGAGAAGAATTTGTGGATCATAGATAGTGGTTGTTGAAGCCACATGACTGAAGATAAACATAAGTTCATGAATTTCAAGAAATTTGAAGGTTGCTATGTAACTCTTGGAAACAATTCAGTTGCCAAAGTCTCTAGTAAGGGTACTTTAAATCTTGATGGTAGTAGAACAAAGACACATGATGTCTTGTGTGTTGAAGGTTTAAAGAATAATTTGTTAAGTGTGAGTCAGATGTGTGACAAAGGCTATAAGTTATCTTTTAGTGTTGAAGGTTGTGAGATCAAGGAATTAAGTATCAATGAACTAATTGTGGAAGGAAGTAGGACAAGTAATGAAATTTATCATCTCAGTGTGCCAAATGGAAAAAGTTGTCTCACTACGCAGAAAGATGAAAGTTGGTTTTGGAATAGAAGGTTAGGACATATGAATTTTGATGATATTGTAAATATTATCTCAAGAGGTTTGTTCCAAGATATGTCAAAGATTAAGAAACCTCAATCAACTAGTTACAATTCATGCCATGAAGGGAAGCCGACAATAAGGAAGTATCCTACTAAGGAGTATTCCACATCAAAACCATTAGATCTAGTTCATAAAGATCTATGAGGAATAAAATTCTACAAGGAGATAGGTAGTTCATGATGTTCATTGATGATTACACTATAATGACTTGGATAACTTTTTTGAAAGAGAATTCAAAAGATTTTGAGAAGTTTCAAGCATTCAAAACATTAGTAGAAAATGAAACCAAAAGAACAATCAAGGTTTTGAGATCAGATAGAGGTGGAGAGTTCACTATTAAGAAGTATGATAGATTATATGAAGAGCATGAGATCCAAAGGAAATTTTCAGCCCCTAGAACTCTGCAACAAAATGGAGTTGTAGAAAGGAAGAACCAGATTGTATAAGAGATGGCAAGAACTTTGTTATGTCAAGAAATTACATGTGCTGGAGAGAAGCTACATATACTATTGTGTACATTTTGAATAGAGTTCAGATCAGACGCAAGACTAATAAGACACCATATGAGCTATGGAGAGGAAGACTGACATTAGTTAGACACCTCAGAATATTTGGAAGCAAGTGCTACATTAAGAGAGATGAAGAAAATTTAGGTAAGTTTGATTCCAAATCAATGAATTTTCTTGGTTATTCTTTAAGAAGTAAGGCTTATATATGTTAAAACAAAAGATTGAAGAGAATAATAGAAAGTGAAAATGTGAAAGTTGTTGAAACTATTCATTTTATTGATATTTTAGAAGTAGAAGATGATGAAGAACCAATTCACATCAATATTGAAGAATTCAGAAGACATTGTTACAAAGACTCCAACAAAGTATGTTTAGAAAGATCATTCTGAAGACCAAATCATAGGAGACAAAAAAAAGTGGGGTTCAAAATCAGAAAAGACTTGAGCAAATGAGCAAGTACACTTTGCATTAGTGTCAAAGATAGAACCTAAGTCATACTGAAGAAGCTTGAGCAAAGATAAAGGTTGGATAGAAGTTATGGAGAAAGAGTTGAATCAGATCATGAAGACTGAAACTTGGGGACTTATACCAAGACCTAAAGACAAGAATGTGCTTAGAACCAAATCAATTTTCAAAAATAAGCTAAATGAAGAAGGTGAGGTGATACAAAATAAGGAAAGAATTGTGTGAAAAGGGTATGCTTAGGTTGAAGGCATAGACTTTGAAGAGACATTTGCTCCAGTAGCAAGGTTGGAGGAAATCAAATTCTTCTTAGCTCTTTCAACTTTCAAGAACTTCAATGTGTATCAGATGGATGTGAAGTCAAAATTCTTGAATGGACATCTAGAAGAAGAGGTTTATCTTGAACAATGGGAAGGATTTCAATGTTCTGAAAATTTAGATTATGTTTGTAGATTGAAGAAGACTTTGTATGGAATAAAAAGAGCTCCTAAAGCTTGGTATTCAAGGTTGTATGGATACTTGCAATAGCAAGGGTTCTAGAGAGGAAGTTCAAATAGTAATCTATACATAAAAATAGAAGTTGATCAATTGTTGATAGTTGTGGTCTATGTAGATGACATCATTTTTGGAGGAAGCAATGATGACATGTGCAAGGAATTTCAAAAGGAAATGCAAAATGAGTTTGAATGTCAATGTTAGGAGATTTTTTTTTCTTTCTTGGATTATAGATTGCACAATAAGACAAATACATTTTCATTTCACAACACAAGTACATAAAGGAGATGTTGAGTAAGTTTAGGATGAAAGATTACAAACTGGTTAGAATAGCTATAGTTATGGGATGCAAGTTAAGTAAATATGATGAGTTTGCTCTGATAGATCAGACTTTGTACAGATCTATGATTGGTGGTTTTTTGTATGTGACAACATCTATACTAGATATAATGTAGGCAATTGGAATGGTTTCCAGAATTTAGGTAGCACCTAAAGAGACTCATGTTAAAGTAGTAAAGATAATATTCAGGTATTTGAAGGCTCCTGAAGATTTTGGATTGTGGTATCCAAAGAGTGAAAATTTCACTATGATTGCATACACATATGTTGATTGGACAAGATGTGTTGATGACCAAAAGAGCACAAGTGGTGGTGCATTCTTTCTTGGTGATAGTTAGGTGTCCTAGTTGAGTAGGAAATAAGAATCAATTTTTTTACCTACATCAGAAGTAGAATATATTGTTGTAGCATCATGTTGCACTCGGGTGCTTTGGATGAAGCAAAATTTGAAGGAAGTGAAGATTTTTTTTTATGAACCTATCATTATTATTTGTGATAACACCAATACTATAAATATTTCAAAGAATCTAGTGATTCACTCAAGGAAAAAACACATTGCAATCAAGTATAATTTCCTAAGGAAGAAGGTTGCAGAGAAGGAGGTGAAGTTGGAGTATGTTGATACAAAGGAGAAAATAGTAGATATATTCACAAAGCCACTTCCTAAGGAGACATTTGAGTTTCTACGGTAGAATTTGGGGGTGTTTGTTAATCCATCCTCTTGAATTAAGAGGAAGCATAGGTTGAGGGGGAGATTGGTATCCCTACCACAAGAAGGCTTGTTGGTCTTGTGGGTTATTTTAAGAGGTAGTGAAGCATGGACTCAAGGGGAGTCCATCTAGGAAACAAGTTTTTGGATTGTGAAGTGTACTAGAAATGATGAAAGGAGGAAGAAATGTTGTTGCAGTCAAGGTGGTTCAAATAAATGCTCTACATTTCTTTGCATTTGAAGGATGTGTTTGCATTGTTCATCCCTTTCCATTGATGTCAAATGGGGAGAAAGTGAGCTCAAAATGTTAAATTTATTAGAAAGAATAATGGACTCAAATGCTACATCTTCCAAAAGGGGAATGCAAAATTTCTCAAAAATAATAGTTGACTTAAAATGCTATAGAGAAGAAACCATTCTAAGGGGGAGCAAACATCTTCGTATGTTGTTAGCATCTTGTGGTTTTCCATCAATGATAATGGGGGATATTTTTGAACATAGGTTGTCATTGATGTCAAAGGTGTGTCATTGATGAAGAAGAATGTTGTCAAAGGGTGTCAAGGCTATCAAAAATGCCATTATTGTCAAGGTTATCAAAGATGAAAAAGATTGTAGGAGTACTAGAATTATCATTATATTCCCTTGTTCTATATGCATGTTGTGTATCAAGAGGTGTTAATCATGAAGAATTTCTCTCATCAATCAGATCCTATATCAAGCAACATATTGTAGACACTAAAAAATGTCCAAAATGATATCATGCACTCGAATCAGATATACTAACATCATTTCCTCTTAAAACCCATCCTCTTTTTGCTCAATTGATTAAATTAGCCTAGCTATTTAATTAATTATATCATTTGCATCTATTAACGTAATTAATTTAATCAGGTTAATTCCCCCCTTTCACGCTAACATTTTGTCTCATTAAATTAAATAAAGAAAACTATTTAATTTAATTCTCCCTAAGTTTCTTATTTAGTTAAATAACCCTAAGTTATTTAATTAAATGTCATTTCACCTTTCCCCCATTCATTAAATAATTTAATTTAATGAATATCATTTTAGTCTTCTAATTCCCCTAATTGCATGATTAAACCCTTGTTTAATTAGCAATTATCTAATTTCCTCCCACTTGCAAGGGAATATTCCTCCTTTGCACATTCCTCCAAGAGGGGAATATTCTCATGGAATATTCCCTCCCCTTTTGCATAATTAACTTTGTTTTAATTTTCAAAATATCCTTTTCTCTCACCCATGAGAATATTCCAAAGAATATTCTCTCTCCTCCAATCATTTGAAAAAGGGAATATTCTCACTGAGCTTCATAAGCAAGTTAACTTGCGACTTCTTGTGCAAGTTAACTTTTGACCTCTTGTACAAGTCAAAAGTGTGCTTGTTTTGAAGGAATGAGAACCCTTGATTAAATCTCATCTTACATTCTCACTCGTTTATGAGAATCCATGATCCATTTCTCTGATTTCCTTCATCCTTGACCATTGATTATCTTTTTCGATCTTTACCCTTCATTTCTCATTTGCTTTCCTATAAATAGGTCAATATTTGGAGACAAATAGATCCATATTTTAACATCAAACTTATGTTGTTAAAATCACTCACCCTCACACTCATATTTAGCTCACATTTAGCATATTTTATTTTAAATTAGTTACATAATAGCTTAGCTTCCATTAATGGCTTCCATAATGCATCCGTTTAGCTAATTAGATAATTAGGGTTTGAATATTTTAGTTTAAATCTCATTTATATTAGCTTAGAAATTGTATATCTGAATCATTTAGCATAAAATCATGTTATATTATCTTTTACATCATGCTCATTTAGATTAAAATAATGTTTTCATTCACATCTCACAACTGTTTCATCTATTCTCTTCAATATAATCAATTGAAACAAGCTCACTGATCAATGGGATTAGGTAAGAGTCATCGTTTCACACCAATACAACACTAATCTCACAACGAGATAAGTTTTAGATGGGTTAGAGTATACATTTAAATGCTTTCATAGTTTAGAATACTTTGTTTTAATGAATTCCTAGTTTAACTTCAATTTGATTGATCCTGTTTAGATTGAGTATTAATGGCATGAATATGCTTCAATTCTTCACAGATCAAGCTTAATCAGCCCATACTAATATCCTTGGTCACATTTAGGCACTAGGAGGGAAAAACCGATCAAATTTAATCAATTTCTAGCTCGAATTTTATTTTTTATTTTTATTTTTGCAAGATAGAGCAACGCCCAAAGCAATTTCAGTGATGCCTTTGCAAGGGTGTTTCCATATAGCAATGTTATTGCCATTAAAAATAATGACACCTATTAAATGCACTGATGTTGATTAAACAAACGATGACACTAATACTTTCTAGAGGTATCGAATATTTATAAATAGTGATGTCTGACCAAACAACAACGCTATTGTGCTTATTGGTTTCTCTACAAAGGGACGCCCTAGTTCACCAAAGTGACACTATCGTGAATAGTGACCCCCAACTTTGGTAAGAAATTTAACGATCATATTTCAGCATGCGCTTTAATTTTTTTGATTCATCAGACTACTAACATGCCTCTAACATTGTTCTGGTTTTGTAGGATTGGACGAAACGTAGCTAAAGTGAAGAAGCGTTCTCATATTAAGATTTTATGATTGTTACAAGCATTTGACACTTTGGGGAAATTATAACCCAATTTCTTATGCTTTTTACTTTATGCTCTAGGACCTCACTAAATTTCATTTGGGTTTAAAACGAACACTCAAATGGGACTAAAATTGAACCCTCATCTCATCATTGTCTTTTGGGTTTTAAAATTGAACAAGGAAACTTAACATTTCATTTGGTACATAAAATGAATTCATCTTAGCTTTAGTCAGTAAAATGAATGTGTTTGCTTTTTTGGACACACTTGTGGTGTGTATCCAATCCCCTTGCGCTTTGTGTGACCTTGGGTGAAGAGAAACACTCCAAGTATACTTTGTTGTTTGTGTGCACTTATATTATGTATCCAATCCCCTTGCGCTTTGTGCGATCTTGGGTGAAGAGAAATACTTAAGTACACATTTATGCTTTGTGTCACCCTTAAAAAAGGACTTACTATGAGACACGCCCCGCAATGGGAAACTCATAGGAAAGTTCTTGCAAGCACATTTACCAGTGGGTTATATTAAAGGTTGGGAAATTGTGAGAAAGTACCTTCTATCCTAGACTGTATAACATATTGCACCTAGTACCATGCCTTACGTGCCAAAGTAGGTGTTTATACGGTTGGGTGTTCTCGGTTTGTTACTAAGAACCAAATTGTTTAGTTACCAAAAATCCTTAATGTTTGTTGGTGCAATAATGCTGATTTTGAAGCCACCCCACATTTGTACTATTCATTGTTAAAACAAAAAAATCCTTAGGATCTTAGGATCTTTAGGATTTTCAGATTTGGTGGTCTTGAGAAGTGTGTGTTGTGGAGGGGAGCTAGTGTCACCAAAACTCTAAATGTTCAAAATGTCTTAGTGTTTGGAGAAATCTGAGTGGGGAGTCAACAAGTATGGCCATTTCAAACCCAGGACTATAAATGATTGTGAGTCTGTTTAATACATTACTTGGTTCCAAAATGTTACAAATAAACATTCACTATCTTCCTCAAAATTTCAAACACCTTGGCTTAAATATGGATACCTTTTGAAATAGCCTTGATATTACTGCTTGTCCTAAGGGTTTCTATCCTTATATATTTCTAAATATCTTGGCTCATATCTCAATCCATATTTTCCAAAGACAACATAGGCAATTATGGCTTCAAACTCATGATTTTTACAAAATGGAGATTGTGAAAGTTATGATGTTTTTGACATAAATATTTAGTTTGAAAACATAATCAAGACAAGTGTTTGTGGTAAAAATAAATTCACTTAAGCTAGATAAATTAAAAAAATTGAACCCCACATGACTATTTGGAGACTAATTGCTCCCATTGAACAACTTGATCTTGAAGGTGCTATCATTCAACCAAACTTTGAACTCATTAATGGAGAACAAATCGATATCATTAGTAGTTTGAGAAGTTTCACTTTTGAAATGAAAGAAACACCTACCCAAAGGAGTAACAAAAAAAATGTTATAGACGAAGAAGAGGAACAAGATGATATTGAGGTTGGAAGGCCCGTATTACCACTACCCACGTGGAAATAAATATCTTCCTTTCTTCCATAAACTTGAACTTTTCTAAATGATCTCATGCAAAATCAGAATCCCAAAAAGAAGGTCTATATTTCATCACTTCAAACTTAGGTGATAGGGAGGCTACAGGAAGCAATCACAGATTCCTGGAAGCTACAGGAATCAGTTACACTATTTTCAGATGCTACAAGAAGCAATCACAGATTCCTATGCTAGGCCTTAACATAGACCTCCTTGGTGAAATTTCTATTCCACCCCAACCTATAGGAACTCTATCTTTTCTAAGTTTCCCTGGTTCTCCTGCCAACCTCACTATCTTGTCAAGTTTGCAACTACCAAGCCAAATCTTGGTGCTATGACTCCTTTCTTTCTTAGCCTTTTATGCATCCAAAAGACTAATCCTCCCTCAATACATGAATGAATCTTGAAGGGGTGAGGGAATGTTTTCCAAATCTCCAAAACAACCTCCTAGGGTTCCTGAAACATCACTTAGACTCCATCTTACCAACGCTTGCATGAAGCCTATTCCATAGGTTTTGCTCTTGAGTCACTATTTGGTCTCTGAACAGGGGTAAATTGCTTTTCCCTCCTAAAACCACCAAATAAATGTGGTTCTTGGATTAGGAAATGTGTTTCCCCTACCTAAAAATTCAATATTTCTAGGGTCTTGGCTCTATCCAAGCCGTACTTTTCCCTCATGCAAACACTGCCCAAAAAACTAGGGTTTGTAACTGTCCAGAACCAATTTTAGGACTGGTGAAAAGTTCTCCTCCTAAACGGATTTCTGGGCTCTCCTCCTTGGTACCATAGATGGCCAAGACCTTCCCCTAAATTCTCCAAAAATAATTTTTTGAAAATATTTTCTCCCCTGCAAGTTATCAACGTTGTTCTGCAACCTTTCCTAGCTGGGCTCTTCTCTGGCTTGCCTAGGGCAAGGCTTTTCTCATAACTCATGCAACCAAAGAAAAACTAACACCTACCACTAAAATATGTATATATATGGAGCTTTACCATGCTCCCAAAAATTCCATACTTCCAGGTACGGAGGGAATGCAGCCTAGAACTCCATTTTTACACAGTTCCAGTCAAAACAACAAATAAGGAAATAAAACACAGAATTTACAAGAGTGTGTGAAAATGATGAAATAGCTATCAAATGTGCAAAAATAAACTTCCATATGCTTCTCTACATGCTAAAAAAACCTACAAAATTCCTCTTTTAATTCATTTAGTTGCTGTTACACAAACAAGAACAAAAAAACACAGAAAATAAGACAAGAATGTTGTTTTCTTTAATTTCTGGAAAAATAGTCCGTACAAAGAACTTCTAACCCACCAAATAGGTTTTGGAATGCATTAAATATGCCTCCCAAACAATTTAGGTTCTTGGGTCAAGGCTTAAATGACCTAAAAATGTCTTTTTGTAAAACCCGTTGTGTTTTCAGACATTTAACAATTTTTCACTATTTAGCAAAGTGAGCCTCTAAACTCATTGGACTCTTGACACCATCTTTCCCAAAGAAAAAAAAAACCCTAAGCACCTAAAATAATGGTCAACATGACCTTATGATAGCACCACAAAATTAAAGAACTCAAAAACAAAATAATCCTTTGCCTGGTGCTCCTGCACCATTAGGCATCGTAGTTCAAAAGCAATCAAAAACTGCATTTCAAAACTCTACAAAAATAGAAACAAGTTGTTAATAAAATTTTATGAACGTGCACTAAGGAAACATCCTAACATGTATATGTTCTTTATGGGTCAAAATCCAGGTCTTTTCCAGGATAATCAACCTATCTAAAAACATTTGGTCTTTAGGATTTGAAAAATTTAGAGGTCTATCATGTTTCTCACTACCTTGGTCTTGGAAAACAAAGGTTCACTCTAGGTAAAGATTGGTTCAAACATTTAACTCACCCCTCCATCAAATTTCATCCTTCATCTCACCGAACTTTGCAAAAAAATTCAATACACCAACACTTTTTGACTAAAACATCTAGCAAACCTAAACCCTAACTTAGCTACTTTGCATGTGGAACATATCCTTTTCCATGCACTTAGTTAAGTTAGTTATAACCTTTGAACTAGTTTATCTTGAAGGTCATGAGTCTACCCCAAATATTTCTAAGTTCACCAACATCCTTTATCCTAACATCAAAACATCAAACATGAGTCAAAAGTGTTGTTCCAAAATGTTCACAAAGATCACTCTCCATATCACCCACCTTTTCATCCCCATTATCATCATTTCTTCAAAAATACTTAGAGCATCCCTTTTACCTAGGTTTTAGTCAACTAGAGAGTACAAAAATTACAAATTACAACATAACTCTCCTAAAGCTGACCTAAAATTTATGGTAAAGACAAGATCACAACACAAGAGAAACATGGAGAAAACCAAAGTCACATTTACCTCAATTGATCCAAACCCTCTAGAATTTGATCCAAGAAGTAAATTTTCCCCATCACAACAAACATCATATCCGTCAAGACCATATGAGATAGAAGACATCACGAACAATCCATTTGAACTTACTAGGGATCAAATCATGAAAAATCAAGCCTTTGAAAATGTAGCTCCTATTTCCCCATCATTTGTTGCACAAAATTTGACACAAGGCTTCACAACTCCATCTCTAGGGATAAATCAAACATCCACTCCCAGTCTTGCAACTAGCCTTTCCAAAGACTTTGTTCTAACTCTTCCATTTGAAAGTAGCACACTTGTGGGTACCCTTGATACCAATCCTCCGTCCCAAACAACCACTTGGACACCTACCTTTGGTGCTCCTCCTATTCTCGAAGATCCTAAATAGCCATATAAACCCTTTGAACTTCATTAATCCACAACAACCTCCACATGTCGAGGACACCCCTCTTCATCCATACCCATGAGTACCAAAAGTGTCCCCACCATCACGTAAAGCAATGTAGACCAAGTGTCTCATAACAACACACAAAGGCATGTTAATACCATACCATAGAGGCAACCCTTAATGCAGATTGGGACATCTCTACCCAATCCTCCAATTGGTTCATCCATACCATTGGTGTCACAAAACACATCCATCCCATCAATTATCAACCCATCTAAAAACAATCCCTTGGTCACAAATCCCATCAACCCAAGTAATACCTTGCCCACATCCCTAACACAAGGAAATCCTCAAGACTTGGGATAGGGGAATCTTTTTAATCAATGGACTCAAGGTCCTAGTGTGTCATTACCATCGCGAAATCTAATGGCACCATCCTCATCTTTCCCCACGGTCCCCTTTACCATACAAAATCAATTGGGACCTCAAATTTACATTCCTCCACCTTAATCCACCATCTTACAAGGGATGTTAAACCAAGGGAACCCTCAATGTCTCATCAACAATTTGCTACCCACTCAAAACATCAACACCCCCAATCCATCATAGATGTCCCAACAACCATCTAATCCTACATTGCAAGCACATGATTTATCTTTACAACAAGCACAACAAGTTTATCACCAAGCCATCCAACAACAACAACAGCAAGCAATCTTAGCAACACAACAACAACAAGCAGCCCTAGTAGCACAACAACAAGTATTCTTAACAGCACACCAAGCCGCCCAACAACAATAACAAGCAACCTTAGCACAACAACAACATCAAGCTCATCAAGCATCCTTAGCATCACAACAACAATAGCAAGTCCAATAGCAAGACCTCATGGCACAACAATAATTACAAGCCCTCATGGTGCAACAACAACAACAAGCCTTATTAGCTCAACATAATTCCCAACAACAACAATAACAACCCAGTTCCTACTATCATCCTCAATAGAAAATTGTCAATACAAACATGTTAGGAACATACACATCAACACCTCAATCACCTTCATAGAATCTCACACCACCATACACCCCATACAACACCTTATCATATCAAAACGCATCCACCATCCCATCGTATGTTCCTCCACCAAACCCACAAGATGATCTAGCATCGCAGTTTAAGGAACTGTCTCAAGAAATGTAGGACCTTTGGATGGGAAAGACAAAGAAGCCCCATACAGAGAATCTATGTCATCCATTTGATTGAAACATAGCAACGTTACCATTCCCTCCCAGCTTTTAAATCCCCAAATTTGATAAATACAAAGGGAGAAGAAATCTTGTGGACCATGTCAAAGAGTTTAACGTCATGTGTATGGAGGTGGCCTACAATGATCCTTATTTAATGTGCATCTTCCCTTGAAGTTTAATAGGTCCTTCCATGGATTGGTTTTCTCATCTACCTCTTGAAATCAGAAATTTCTAGGAAATTACCAATAAATTCATCGATCGCTTATCCTTTAATCTTGACATGGATGTAAGTCTAGAAGAACTATAAAATCTTAGGCAAAACAAAGGAGAAAATTTCACTAGTTTCTTACAATGTTGGAGACAAAGAGATAATAAAAGCAAGTGGCCTCTTCCTAATGAACAACAAGTTGGGATCATCATAGCAAATATAGATCCATATCTATCCTTCCACTTGAAAATGCAATGCATCACGTCTTATGATGAGCTTGTCCCTAGAGCCCTTAACATCAAGAGAGCTCTAATCTCACCAGGAAATAACCAAGCTTACAAAGACAATCGGCCATCAACCAGTTCAAATGACAAGCCTCGTGTCTAGGCTAAGAATAAGAACATAATGAACATTGGTGCGGTAGATGCTAATGTGGTCCTAAGTGCTCCTATGCCAAACAACAATCACATTGCTAACATTCAACCAACTGTGCAATAGACAAGACCTCCTCAGAACAACTAGATCAATAATACCAAAATGCAACAAAGGCGTACCCCTAACAAGAAAAAATATCCTAAACGAAAGTACACACAGTTATCAGAACCCATTGAGACAATCATGAAGAAATTAGTAGATTCAAACTTGATAACGCTTCCTAACTTTGAAAACTACCAAGAACCACAAGAGAAACCATCTTGGTACAACAAGAACGGTCTCTCTGACTTTCACAAAATCAAAGGACAAAAATCAACAAATTCCATGAGGCTCAAGAACATTATCCAAGATCTCATAGAAAATGATACCATATTTATTGAGGTACCAGATTGGAATCAAGATCTTAAGATATACAAGAACCTTATGCTAGATCATAACAAAGCAAACAAGATTGGAAAAGTCGAGGATTACACAAATGTGCAACATACCTATTCGAATGTAGTTGGTTCTTGTGATAGTGTTATCACCATCATAACCATTAAAGGACCAAGTGCAGAGTGTGGAGTCACCACACGATGTGGAAAAATCACCATCCAAGGAGTCCCATCCCAATCTAGGACACAACCTACCTTTCCAACATCAAATCCCAGCAAGTACAATCTCCTAGATCAGCTTAAGTAAACCCCCTCAAATATATCAATCTTAGAACTATTGAGGCTATCACCTGCACACAAGGAAATATTAGAGAAAGCTTTATCAAAGTCATCTATCCTCAAGGATATTGATATAGATCAGTTTCAAGCTATCGTAGTGACTAGTGCTAATCATCTCCTTACTTTCTTAGAACAAGACTTACCATCACAACCATCTCATAACCATGCTTTACATCTTGAGGTTGTCATTCATAAAAACAAGGTCAAAAGAGTCTTAGTAGATGGAGGTGTTGGTTTGAATATTTGTACCCTTCAATAAAAACAAAGGACATATCCAAGGGTGAAAACCTCTCTGAGGCACCCAAGGATGAGGGATTCAATCTCCCCCTTAGTACAATGCATCCAAAGAAGTCAGTAGTGCTAGCAGAAAAGGCCACTCCAGTTAATTTGGGAACAAAAGAGGCACCTAAGATCACTTTCTATGTCGAATCCTTGTTGGAAAAAGAACAAAAGAGCCTAGCAACACTCCTGAAAGATAAATTTGCATGATCATACACAAATATGCTAGGTCTCGATCTAGAAGTAGTTGTGCATCATCTAGTATTTTATCCAGAAGCCAATCCAGTAAAGAAAAAGTTAAGGAAGATGATCCCTCAGATAACACTCTTGGTGAAACAAGAATTACAAAATATTCTTGGCGTTGGATTCATCTAACTGATAGATTATCTTGAGTGGGTTTCAAATTTGGTACCAATCTCAAAACCCACAAGGGGCATCAAAATTTACACTAATTTCAGAGACTTGAACAAAGCATGTCTGAAGGATGATTTCCCTCTTCCTAACATCAACCTCATCGTGGACTTAACAGTTGGGCATGAAATACTATCACTCATGGATGATTTTTCAGGCTACAATCAAATCATCATCACCAAAGAGGATCAACACAAAACTATGTTCACTTGTCCATCGGGAGCCTATTGCTAGAACGTGATGCCATTTGGGTTAAAGAATGTAGGAGTGACCTATCAAAGAGAAATGACCCTCATATTTCATGACATGATCCACAAAACAGTTGAAGATTATGTGGACAATATTTTGGCTAAATCAAAGAAAAGAAGTGAGCACATACAAGTCTTAGCACCCATCTTTGACAACTTGAAGAATACAAGGTGCAACTGAATCCAAAAAAGTGTGTCTTTGGGGTTATATCAAGAGAACTTCTCAACTATATCATCTCGCAAAGAGGGATAGAAATTGATCCAGCAAAGGTAAAATCCATCCTTGACATGGACCACCACAAACACTAAATCAAATGAGAGGGTTACAAGGAAGATTTCAATCCATTAGAAGGTTCATAGCTCAACTATTAGACAAAATCCACCCCTTTTTACATCTTCTCCATAAATGAATAACTTACAAGTGGGATGAGAAGTGCGATAAATCTTTCCAATAGATCAAACACCTCCTATGCTCATGCCACCGATACCAAACAAACCATTGATCATGTATATCTCAGCAACATCAGCGGCACTAGGAGCTCTTCTAGCACAACATGATGAAAATGGAAAGGAAAGAGCTATCTATTACATTAGCAGGACCTTGGTGAGCTATGAAATGAACTATTCACCCATTGAAAAAGCATTCCTAGTAGTAGTTTTTTCTTCACAAAAATTTAGACACTACATGCTATCACATCAAATCAAACTTATTACAAAGATTGACCCATTGAAATACATGTTATCCAAAGCAACTCTCATTGGGAGAATGGCTAAATGGGTGATGATCTTAATGGAATTTTACATAGAGTATGTGGAGTGTAAAGCAATCAAAGGACAAGTGATCGCATATCAACTGGCATATACATCTATCTATGTTGAGAACCCCTTGATATCTAAGTTCCCTAATGAATCAGTGTTCCTTATCAATCTCACAACTTAGTGGAAGATGTACTTTGATGGATCGTTCACCCAACATGGATCAGAAGCAAGTATTCTTTTCATCACCCCTTAAGGTAATTGCATTCCAAATTCATACTGGCTATCATTCCCATGTACTAACAACATTGTTGAATACAAAGCCCTAATCACAGGTCTAAGGATAGCAGTTTAGTGGTAGATACAAGAGATGAAATTCTATGGAGACTCACAATTGGTTATCGACCAAGTCAATGATGACTATCAAAATAAGGATGACAAGCTTACTCCTTACAAGAAGATGGTGGAGAGTCTCAAGGACCTTTTCATAGATATAACTTTTGAGCAAATTCCTCACATGAACAACAAAGCAGTGGATGCTATGGCAACAATTGGGTCACTGTTATACATGTTGAACAACATCCTCCAATGCATTTTTTTGGTAGAACAACTTCTCATACCAACTCTCAAAATACCTAAATCTGAATTTGTGTGTGTCATTGTTGGTCCTGGATCCCCATGGTATCATGAAATATTTATCTAACTTAGCAGAGGAATCCTTCCATCTGATATCACCTCAAACCTTAAAAAGACCTTTATCAAGAAGGCATCTTGATTCATGATCATAGGTGACACCCTTTACTGCTGAGGCATCTAAGGAACATTACTATGATGTCTTAACCAAGAGGAAGCCTTGACTGCTTTAACAGAAGTACACAATGGCATATGCGGTTCCCATTCTAGTGGTATGACTTTAGCTAATAAACTATTGAGGACGGGTTACTACTGGCCAAGCATGGAAAGAGAATCCCATCAATTTGTGTAGAATTATGTCCAATGTCAATAGCATGGTGATCTGATTCATGCTCCAGCTCATGAATTGCAACCAATGATCATACCCTGGCCTTTTTCACAGTAGGGACTCAACCTCATAGGAAAAATCACACCAACTTCATCCAATGGCCACAAGTTTATCATAACAGCCACTGAGTACTTTACTAAGTGGGTTGAATCCATTCCTATGACTACATAACAGGGAAGAAAATTTCCAAATTTATCCTAAATTACCTAATATGTCATTATGGTGTTTTGAAAACCCTAATCTCAGACAACGAAACACCCATTAAGAATCAGGATGTGAAAGAGCTATGTCAAAGATTTAACATCCAACATCGATTCTCTACCCCGTATTACCCCTAAGCAAACAATCAAGCTAAGGCTACAAAATAGACCATTCTAAAAATTCTAAAGAAAACGGTCAATGAAATTGGTTGTGATTTGCATATGCAATTAAATCCCAATCTTTGGGCCTATCGAACCAGTATCCACACACCAACAGGTGCAACTTCATTCTCCTTGGTATGTGGATCAAAATCCATTTTTCCTATTGAGGTTGATCTCCCATCACTACGAGTGTCACTATAGAACTTGATCACCAGTGAAGAGTACATAGTATCTCGGCTGAATGAGCTAGAATTCTTGGATGAGAATTGTCTTGAATCCCTTAATCACTTGCAAGTATATCAAAACTGACTAAAATAGAGCTACAACAAGAAGATCAAATGTTGGTCTTTCCAAGTAGCAGATCTTGTCCTAAAGAAAAATCAAAAGAATCTTCCAAATTAGGACAGTAAAGGAAAGTTTGATCCTAACTAGTTGGGTCCCTGTGTCATCATAGCAAGCTATGGATTAGGAGCATACCAATTGTCAACACTTGAAGGTGAACCCTTGTAGGAACCAACTGATAGCTTGCATCTTAAAAAAAATTATTCCTATTCTTGAAGGGTGTAAATATGAAAATACCAAAAAAATAAAAAATGATCAAAATCCAAAAAAATGAGAAAAAGGATTGAAAAACAATAAAGAAAAACAATCGTCCTCTAGTGAAAACCACTTCAGTGGCACTTTGGGAAAATACCTTGGTGAAAACATGGCAAACAGGCACCTTGCATAAATAAAGTACCTCCATCTATATAAGGCTCTTTATCCTATCATTCCCTCCATCCATTTTCTCATTCATCCTATTTATTCCATCACCCATCCACATCTCTATCATAGCTTGATGTTGTGAGGTATCGTATCCCCTTTAGTACTGCTTGGAATATTCCAAAGGTCAGTTTGTCTTGCATGCATCGAGGTAGTCTATAGGATAAACACTAGGGGAAACTCATTATGGATTATATCAAGTTCTTGTATATCTTAAGGTCATCAAAAAACACCAAAAACATTCATAAAACGTTAATCAGAAAATCCAAAAACATTTGCAAAATCATGTATAGCTAAAATCCAAAAACATTCAAAAATTGTAAAGTCAAAATCCAAAACATCCAAAACACATCAAAATCGCTAAAAGGGTTGAACATAAAAAATCCAAAAATAGTACCCCCCTTTGTTGAACTATGGGTCTATGAGCTTGAACATAGGCAAGGCCATCATTGGTGTGCCCCCGAGACACCCTAGGTCAGTCCTTTAGGAGTCTGTCATAATAAATTAGCATTCCATTCTCATTGTTAATAAGTCAAGTCGGTCAAACTATGTGGTATCTATGTGTATAACGTAGGCAAGGCTTATCTTTGATCAGCCCTCGAGGCCCCTAGGATAGGTCTTTTAGGTTAGGTTCTTGGTCGAAACTCCGAAAACACAAAAACATCTAGATAACTTAGAAAATCCCTAAACATCCAAATATCAAAAAAATCTTAAACATTTGTAAAATATCAAAAACCCCTAAACATTCAAATAGCATAAATACAAAAACACTCAGAAAATATTCAAAAGACTTAAACATTCAAATATCTTGAGAGAAAACCCTAAACAATCTCAAATAACAGAAAACCAAAACATTCACATAAAATTTCAAAAAAGATCAAAAAACAGCCTCAAAACACTTCAAAATACCAAAAACATTAAAATATTCCAAATAATCCAAAACCACCCATCTCATCTCACTTTCACCCATAATAAACCTTTGTCCATAATAAATCGATTGTCACCTTCAACCTTTGGCAAAACAAATAGAAATCAAGTATAGTAATTCATAAAGTGAGAACCTAAGTGTCAAAATCAAAAGTCTAGATCATGGTTAAATGTTTCAATAGAGTTTGTATCAATGACTTATCATAAATCTCATCATCATCCTACATCCAGCAAACCTCTAATCATGTCCTAGGATGTATCCTTCCTGCAATGGACATTAGCATTAGAAATCATCTTAGCTAAATTAAACAGGCAAGAGATATAGATAACACTGACTGTTTATCTTTAATCTTTTCTTATTATTTATCTTAATGACCCATTCTGAGGACCTCTCGATGATGTCTATCAAAATGATTTAGAGGGAAAGGAATAGGGCATTGATCATTATCTTTTGTTTGTTGTGCTTGTGGGTATTCTTGTAAAATAATCTTGGCGTAGACTTGCTTAGTTGTGTGTAGGAAATTTGTTTGGGGTATGTTGTTGACTATTGCATATGCTTTGGTCCAATATATTCTAGGTTTCTAACTTACATTCCGATGAATTTTTTCGTATGTCAAGGTTTGAACAAGAACTATCCTATCTAGTTGTAGAGTCAAAGTCCATTACACTAGATACAACGCCATCCTGGTTATCAATACCTTGGTGCATTGTGTTTATGTGTTATATCAAACAATAAGGAATGATGGAAAATCCCAATCCCAAGATGTAAGTGAATCTTCCTCATCATCATGCATTCATCATCATCTCTAATAGTCTCGATGGATCATAGATTTGTTGAATTTTTTGAAGCAATCATCAAAATCAATGGTCAATCCTCTTATTTCTTCTATCTTCTCCCCATGCTAACCTAGTACCATGACAGTCAATAAGAACATTATCAATGCATCCATCTTGCATCCATGAATCATTAGCATACATACATCTTGCATAATCATAGCATATCATACAAAATTCATCTTGCATCATCATTATCATTTAAGTTGTGATGAATAATATAGATTTTCTATGTTAACCATCTTAAATTGTTGCATCACATATCATAAAACATGCATTGCATTATCATATCATAAGTATGAACATCTACATTATCCATCCATACATCCATGTGCATACATCACCACATCATAAAACTGCATAGAAAATGCACAAAAGTAAATGCATCCATAAACATTTGCATACATAATCATAGCATAACATCTACATCTCATATCATCCATCCCATAACATGTCATAAAAAGATATTGAAAAAGTGCATCCATCTATTACATTGCATTCTATTTCATATCATATACCATCACATATTGCATAAGCATAAAAGAAGCGCATTGATATATAATAAGATATAAGCATTTCACATCATCATATCAAGTGCATCCATACATTAATAAGCATGAAATAAAGTAAACACCTCACATCACATTGAATCTGTATTTGTGTCATATATATTAAAAAATAACTGTCATGGTATAATATTTGAATTAGTGTATGCATATCGTTCATAAATACAATATCCATGAGGCTGTCAAAAAGGAATCCATGAATATATGTCTGCATAAAATAATCAGGAAACAATCAAAAAGTGTTTGTACATGCGAGCTATCCATGATGGTTGCTCCCCTTTCCAACCTGTCTCTTTGGATGATCCTCTATTTTGGGGTGTGCCACAATCCTTTGGGAATAATCTGGCAGTTTGAGTGCCTGTGATAGTGCATCCTGTAATAGGCTACCTTAGTCACGTCTCTGTATAACTTGGCAGACATTGTCCACTCTTGAGTTGCAGTTGTCATCATCTCAAGTTGTTGACGTTGTCCGACCTCTTGAGCTATTTGCATCTCTACAATCTATCTAAGCTATCACTCCTAGTCTCTCTCAACTATCAAGGCCACTATCTATTGTCTGGCCTAGTCTCTCTCACCAATGATTATCAAAACTTGCTAGTGGGCTTGATCCCTCTCACCCATAATGGCCTGAACCTACTGCTATAGTTGTTGAATCTATAAATCTTGAGGGTCTGTCCCTAGTGGAGA
The DNA here is from genome assembly GCA_007258455.2 of Sequoia sempervirens. NCBI lineage: Eukaryota > Viridiplantae > Streptophyta > Pinopsida > Cupressales > Cupressaceae > Sequoia > Sequoia sempervirens. The sequence continues at coordinate 961,912,953 of VDFB02281492.1, read as the reverse complement.
CTACTATTGTGGAGGTTTCTGATCCACTAGATGTGCCCCTAGAATCTACCCATCTTGGCCATCCTGGCCATCCTATCCTCTGCCTCTTCTTGCACCCCTCCCTCTCAATCTCCCTCATGGAGACCCACTAGATATGTCAACCAGCAAGGGGGTGTAAACCATGCATCGTATGCAGGTGTCATATGAGTGTCCACCTATCCCTAATCATACACCCATGGTTGGGAAACCAATTGTCAAAATCCCTCAACCACCTCAGGGTATGAGATCGTAGGTCCACATGTAGGCACCTCTCATGCTGATCTGGAAATCTATATGCATCATTAGGCCTATCATGCCTCTCTCCAAACTATTGGGCTACCCTATCTGGTAGGTATCTCTCAATAATGGTTTTCTCTTGACCCTACATATATCAAGTCCAATGAGCAAAGATGAGCTACTGAACATCATCATATCACGCCAACATCTGAAGCTAGGGTCGCCATCTAAAGACTATCATATCATCAAGCACCCTACGCTAGTAAGGAATCCCAAGCTGCCCTATATGATGTAAAGTAATGGTGCCTATGTACCTCCAAACCACAGGGTCATCTGGCTCTACATCAGCCATCTGAACAATCAGTCGTAGCACTATGATATGCTCCTAAGCCCAAATGTGTAGCAAGCTAACCCCTATGTCGATTGCTCTGCCATTGCAGTATACAAAATCATTCATGTTATGGTACAATGAGGCCAACATCATTGGCCCCCATGCAAATAGTGTCCTCTTGTAGAGCATCTTGTGCCATGCTAGGCCCCATCCCGGGCTAAATCCTTTGCTCCGCCAGTCAGGAGCAACCAAACCTAAGATAATAGCTGGAATGATCAATCTGAAAGGGGGCACTTGACCTCTTTACATCTCGAGGTTGATCTGTGAAGTGACTAGAATGATGTCCTCCAACTCCATCACCTCGTGGTAGGCATCGTAACCGGCATCAGAGTCATAAATCACACACTCACCATGTATCAGCAAAAGCAATATCTGCCATACATCCTCTAGTGTCACTATCACCTCACCTATGGGAAGGTGGAACAACAAAGTATCACTATGCCATCACTTGCACAGCATAGTCATCATAGCCAAGTGCATCTAAACAACGAGCATGTACGCGATGTACCATAGACCAATCTCCCCCAAGTTCTCCTATCGCAACTCAAATAAATTACCAAGTCTCTCCAAAAGTGTAGGTCAGTGCTTGTGGGACATCAAAGGTGGGATCACCTCTTGCACCCACAAAGTGCATGACATCAAAATTTGAACAAATTTGGCTAAGTCTGGAATTTTTAGCTCCAAAATTAGAATACGTCACTATTTATGAAAGCATCGCTATAATACAAATTTTAAATTGCAACACATGAGACATTCAAATTGTAAATCACAAATTGTGTCGCTAGAAACACGTGCATCACAATTTAAACTTTGGAAATGCTAACCCTAATTTTCAAATTGAGAAGTGTGTCACTATAAACATATGTGTCATGATTTAGAAATGGGAACCATAATTCTAAATTATGAAGTACACCGCAATACACATATGTGTTGCTAAAATTCAAATTAGCATTGTCGATTCTAATTTTAGTGATGTCGCCAAAGTTTAAATTTCAAAACACATTAAATGCATCAAAATTTCAAATTTCAAATCAAGTTTTGAATCACATACCAGTTGTCCTACACCTGGAAGCCTCTGGTGCTCTCGAACTCGGTCAAAAATGTGTCATGGGAGCACACATCACACTATCTCGTCAGAGGGTCAGAGGTCAATTTGCAAGAATTCCTCAGGTGTGAATGCACAAATGAAATGAAAGTGACCTATTTATGCTATAAAATTAGGGTTTTTTTCCCTAATTTAACCATGAATCTAGGGATTTTCATCATTTTCACCAATTTTTCCAAATTGAAGCTTATTTTGCATCTTTTTTTGCGATTTTGACACATTTCTTGCATCCCGGAACCTTTCCGGACCCTTGGGGCAGCTTTTCACCTTTGTCGAGAAATGAACCCAAAATTCAAAATTTTTGCCTGATTTCTTAAAGGGGTAGGGAATCAGCTTAATCCTTCAGCAATGGGGCATCTAAAAATAAAAAATATAGCAATTTTAAATCTGAAGAGAATCAGTCTTTGAACCAAAGTAGCAAGTACCTTACTTCAAAGAGGGGAAAAATGTACACACTAAAAAATTTCTTGAATGATATCATGCACTCGAATCAGATATACTAACATCATTTCCTCTTAAAACCCATCCTCTTTTTTTCTTAATTGATTAAATTAACCTAGCTATTTAATTAATTATATCATTTGCATCTATTAACCTAATTAATTTAATCAGGTTAATTCCCCCCTTTCACGCTAACATTTTGTCTCATTAAATTAAATAAAGAAAACTATTTAATTTAATTCTCCCTAAGTCTTCTTATTTAGTTAAATAACCCTAAGTTATTTAATTAAATATCATTTCACCTTTCCCCAATTCATTAAATCATTTAATTTAATGAATATCACTTTAGTCTTCTAATTTCCCTAATTGCATGATTAAACCTTTGTTTAATTAGCAATTATCTAATTAATCTAATTTCCTCCCATTTGTAAGGGAATATTCCTCCTTTGCACATTCCTCCAAAAGGGGAATATTCCCTCCCCTTTTGGACAATTAAACTTTGTTTTAATTTACAAAATATCCTTTTCTCTCACCCATGAGAATATTCTAAAGAATATTCTCTTTCCTCCAATCATTTGAAAAATAGAATATTCTCACTTAGCTTCATAAGCAAGTTAACTTGTGACTTCTTGTGCAAGTTAACTTTTGACCTCTTGTACAGGTCAAAAGTGTGCTTGTTTGGAAGGAATGAGAACCCTTGATAAAATCTCATCTTGCATTCTCACCCGTTGATGAAAATCCATGATCCATGCCTCCAATTTCCTCATCCTTGATTGCTGATTAGCTTTTTCGATCTTAACCCTTCATTTCTCATTTTCTTTCCTATAAATAGGTCACTATTTGGAGACAAATTAGTTCACTCACACTCACACTCATATTTAGCTCACATTTAGCATATTTTAGTTTAAATTAGTTGCACAATAGCTTAGCTTCCATTAGTGGCTTCCATAATGCATCCATTTAGCTAATTAGATAATTAGGGTTTGAATCTTTTAGTTTAAATCTCATTTAGATTAGCTTAGAAATTGTATATCTGAATCATTTAGCATAAAATCATGTTATATTATCTTTTTCATCATGCTAATTTAGATTAAAATTATGTTTTCATTCACATCTCACAACCATTTCATCTATTCTCTTCAATAGAATCAATTGAAACAAGCTCACTGATCCACGAGATTGGGAAAGGGTCATCATTTCACATCAACACGACACCAATCTCACAACGGGATAAGTTTCATATGGGTTAGAGTAGACATTTAAATTCTTTTGTAGTTTAGAATTCTTTACTTTAATGAATGCCTAGTTTAACTTCAATTTGATTGATCCTATTTAGATTGAGTATTAGTGGCATGAATATGCTTCGATTCTTCATCGATCAAGCATAATCGGCCCATACTAATATCCTTGGTCACACATACATCATAAGTCTTATTGGTGTGACTAAATTTTTGAGAGTTGTGTATTATATGGTTATTATACCATGCAGAGTATGTAATCAGTATGACTGTGGTGATCCTGAAGTCTGTGCAAGGATATCTTTTGGGCAAAGAGATTTCTTTGAGAATACAAATATGGTTGGCATTTCTTTCAAAAATGTAGTGTTGCTCTATGGTTTGGAAGGAGAGTATGACTACAATAGTTCTATTAGTTTCTTGAGTTTCTGGAGGATTTGTTTAGAGTACAAGAATTTTGAAGTGACAAAAGGTTCATCAACCAGTTTGAAGTTCAAGGCATGTGTGGTAACAACTAGTAGCATGTGGAATTAAAATCTTTCATATGGTGTTAGGATAGGACCTACTTAAGGTTCTTGTGGTAGTGCACATCATGTTGTTTTGGAAAAAAGAAAATTGAAATTAGACTAACCTATTATAAATTTCATGTAGATTGAATTTAGGTCCACCTTATGTCATCTTGGCTATTTTTGGAGCCTAACCAACATTAAAGAGTGTTAATATAATGTCAATTATATATTTCAAATGTTCAAATGCATGTGATGTTACTTGTGTATAGTATGTAAAGCATAATTACACTGGTTTTCTAAAGGGTGTAAATTGAAGAGGAATGAAGAAAAGAGAGAGCACCTGTATCACAAGATCATTTTATGTGAGAAAGAGCGTCAACAATGATTCTAGCACATGTATGTGTTGTATTGAAGATCCACAAGCTTTATCATTGTGTTTTCGTAAGACTAGTGTTCGACCCATTGTATTGTTTCATTTGGGGATTGGTGTCTCCTGTAGGTTGGTTCCTATTAGCACATTAGGGGATTTTTGTCTCTAGTTGGTTGGTGCCTACTTTAGTGTGTAAAATTCACTTGTACATTTATGCATTGTGAGGTTGGATTTGGATAGTAGATCCAAGCAACTATTCTCACTGTGGTTTTTCCATCTTGGGTTTTCCTCATATATCTAGTGTTCTCTTGTGAGCTTTATGTTGTTACGCTTTGTTTTTTTATGCTTAATTGCTTATGAGGGTTTGTATTGAAGAATTATATATTCTAATAATTGTGGCAAAAGTTAAGGATTTTCAAAGTTTTTAGATCTTATTAATTCACGCCCCCTCTCAATAGATTGTGTTCCCTGCATCTTCTTTGTCTATACATATTATGTAAATCCCTTCATAGTTGCTCCCCTAAAGGACTCTAGCTTTTATAATCTAAACAATACTTTTGAAATTGAGTTCCCTTCTTTGTGTTACATTTAGACCTTTAGGGAATGTGTTATAAAGAAAATAATGAATAATGTCTTTATGAAAATTGTCATAGGTGACCATTTCTACTAAATATCATTAGCAAAATAGTTGTGAGCCCATCTCTACTATTTTTTTGGAAAGAGCCTACCCTCTCACTAATTTCATCAATTGTATCTCTAGATCAAATTCTTGCATGATCACCATCCATTTACCTCTCCTTTCTCCTAACTCATTCTGCATTTAGCATTGATTTAATCACCTACTAAAGAACTATGACAACCACCTTGCTTCTCATGATGTGGTGTTCAAAATTCTTCACACCTTTCACCAAGGTAACTAGTTTCTTACTTCCATCATTCCCTTTCTATGTCAAAACTATAACACATGAGTGTTTAGAAATAAAAGAATAGATGTGTATTGTCTTAGTATACTCAGGATTGGATAATATCGGTGCATTGGAAATAGCTTAGTTGATCTACTCAAAGGTATTCTTAGCTTTAGGATTCCATTCTATATTTGCATCTTTCTTTAACATGTCATTTATATGGCAAATGATTGTAGCAAACACATTGATGAACTTTCTAATGAAGTTAATCTTACCAAAGAATTATTTTAACTCTTTCTTAGTATTGGGTAATGACAACTTTATTATTGATTCAATTTTGTTTGGGTTAATTGAAAAAAATCTCAAAGATAATGTGACCCAACAACTTATCTTCAGTGACTCTAAATATGCATTTCTTGGGATTTACTGGAATACTTGACTCTTTATATCTTTGAATATTTTTTCGCAAATTTGTAATATGATCTACCTTATTTTTTTTTAAAGATAATAAAATCCTCCATATAAATGATTATGCACTTACCTACCAGTCCTTTAAATGTGACATCCATGGCCTTTTAAAAAGTTGCATGAACATTGATTAAGCCAAAAGACATCCTTGTGTAAGAAAGTGTAAAACAATTGGTGGTGAAGGAAAATTTTAGTCTATCTTCCTCTTTAATCATGCCTTGGTCATATCTAGAATATCCATCCAAAATTAACATCATCTATGATCTATTCATGATCTACCACACTTCATCTAATGATGGAAATAGTTAGTTGTATCTCTCAAAAGATTTGTTGACATTTCTAAAATTCACACATGACTTGATCTCTCCATTTTTCTTCCTGACTAGCACCAGGTTAGAATACCACATGAAGTTTCCAATATGATAAATGATCCTAGAACATAGAGGTTCTACACTTCTTTGTAAATCAAGGGCTCTAGCAATGCATTCATTGGACACCACTTCTGTGTGAAAGGTTTTTCTTATGGATTCATAGTGACGATGTGAGTAATGACTGAGGTATCATATATATTTAGCTATTCCTAACCCAATCATCTACCTCTCTTTAATCCTTTAGTGATTTGAAGCATGTGCGGGATCATGATGGGCCAAACAAGGCCCTTAAGTGGTAATGAAAATATAGAAAAATTAACTTAAGCAACTTCACATAAGAATTTGAATAGGTTATCAACACAATTTAAACAATATGTAGTAATAGAATTTGTAGCAAATTGAATTTAGATTGTAGGCTACTGGGAATTTTTTGGAAAAAATTAATTATAACCGGTGAAAATTTGAATTTTCTATACAATAGTACTTAAAATTTTGAAAGAAAAAAAAAAGTGTTCGTCCAGCCACCCTAAGTATGAGCAAAAATAAATATTTTTTGAATATTTCAATATAAGTAGAAGGCACATGCTTGGATGTGACACATATTTTTGTACTTTTTTTGTAAGTAAATAATTAGTTATGATTTTTTTAGTAGGAATTTTTAAAAAATATTAAAAACATTTGTTCGACCACCCTAACTTGGTAAAAAATTTATCAATTTTTTTAATCTATAGCTTTTGAAGCATAGAGTGTGATGCATCTTTCATATTCCAAAAATGTGTAACCATTTAAAAGTTATAGATGTTTTTCAATCGGCCTATTAATCAAGACTTTACACCAAGTTCATGTAGAAAAAATAATTATTATTATCTACTAAATTCAAAATAAACCATATCTTATATTGGTAGAATGATAACAATTTACTGAATAAACCTTTTTCATTTCATCAAATTAAGATTAAAAAAGTCATTAGCATGAAGGGTGAAGTACAAAAAGCCACTGCAACCCTTCTAAACATGTTGGGACAGTTGACTTTTCAAGTTGGATACCCCCAAGCCAAATCCCAAAGCAATCCTGAGGCAATAACCTAGGCAAAAAAATGTTAGAAAAACATATGTTCATTTTTTAAAGTTAAAAAACAATTATCTATTTTTAAATTTAAGAAACGGATATTCATTTCTTAAAGCTAAGAAACAAGTATCCATTTCTTTAACTTAAGAAACATTTTTTCCTTTTTCTTGAAGTTAAGAAACAAATATCCATTCCTTTAAGTTAAGAAAGGAACATTTGTTTCTTTTACCTAAGAATGATTTTTTTGTGTGTTCACTATAGATTAAAATTTAACATGTAATATTACTATATATGTATGTATTATATTTTAAATATATGTAATAAAATATATGATAAATTAATATATATTAGGATATATTAATATTATAGTACATATTAATTTATCATAGTATACATTGTATTTAATATAAATATTATATATTATATTGTATAAATATAATATTATATATTATAAAAAAAATATTTAATGGATTGTTGCAATGGAGTTTTCAATATCATATTTATTATAATAAAACTATATATATATATATATATCACCTTCCCTCTCTACTCACCCTCTCCCTCTCTACCTACATTTCCATCAATCCCTCCCACCTACCCCCCTCTCTCTACCTTTGTCGATGGTCGCCGATTGATTGATTGATCTGATTCGACGGATTCTTTGATTTGATTGATCCATCCTGATCCGGATGCCGGATTGATTGATGTTTTGTCGATCTGATTGATTTTGCCGGATTTGATGTTCGATTGATTTGCGATTGATGGCAGATTGATTTTGATCGATATCCTGTCCTGACGGATGATCCTTTCGATCTTGATGCGTTCGATCCTGATCCGGAAAAGATTGAAATTTTGATTTTGATCCTGATGGATTTGCCTGATCCGGATCCTGATTTCGATCGATTTCGGATCCGCGATCGACTTTCGACGGATTTTGATCGAGTGATTTCTGCGCAGGATCGATTATTGATCCAGGATTTGATTTTGTTCGCCGACGCGGATTTTCGACGTTTGACGGATGATGTCGATTGAGTTCGACGCGGAATGCGGATTTTGATTTCGATTTGATTTCTGATTTCGCTGATTTTGATGATTTCGGATTTCGATGTTTGATTGATTTTGATTGATTTTGATTTTGATCGATCGGATCCTGATTGATGCCTTTGATTTCGCCGACTTCTTCGATCCCGACCTGACGCCCGACCTCGACTTCGACGATCTGACTTCGACGACCGACCGGACCTTTACCTCGACGGACGACTTCGACGCATCTTCCCCGACTTCCTCTATCTTCCTGATACCCGAGACCCCACCTTTAATCGGTTGCTGAAAATTCGCCCTAAGATATGGAGAAAAACTTTCATTCATACATTTCTCCTAAAAAATGTCTATAAACACTCATTGTCCAATGGTTGAAAGGACAACAACACCCTAGAAGGACAATAGCACCCAAGTGTAAGTGGCCTAATCTATCCTTGGTGTCTTGTTTTGGTGTTGGGAATCCCAAATAGGAATTATAGCCCTTTCCAAATTTGTAGTCCTAAGTCTAGCACTAGTGCACTGACTAGTGAGCAAACTCAAGCTCTTTTTTTGTTCCCAAGACATGCACAACACCTATGACTACCAAGAAAGGAATTTGTATAAACTCAAAGTTCATAGCAATACTAAACCATTGGGTCACAAGACATGCTATCTCATGAAGGAAAGATCCCCAAGGGCTATGGAACCTCCAACGACTCAAACACAAGTTTCAAATATGAGGGACGAAGGAGGAAGTGTGTCACACACCTTTCTTCCACACCAAGACCACCTAGTGATCCCTAAATGACCTCAAATGAGATATGTTCCCATGACCAAACACACCTAAGCACACAAGAGTAATTCTAACATTTTAATGTTTGAATTTATATTAACTAAACTTGAATTTCATTTTAAAATGGAAATAAAGATGCTCTCAGCTTTTTTTATCTAACAACATGAAAATTTTAAAGAGCGTATAAGATATAATGTGTGCTTGACTCCAATGTTGGAACATGTGAGAGAATTTATAACATTCGCATCACTTATGCGACTCATTTATAATCCATCCACTAAGGAGGTCCAATAATTACATTTCAAAATGATGTGAGGACTTAAATATCTTCTCATTACACTTTTTACAACATTATACAAATATGAAAAAAGGTTGGTAAAGCCTTTGTCCAACTTGCTGACAATTCCTAAGCGTTAAAATATATTCTAGTCCCCGAAAAATGGTTCCATGCCACCCAATCATGTGGAACCCTTAGATCTACCTTGGAGAATCATGCTAGGAGATAGTCACATAGGCCACAAGCACACTCACACCAAACACAAGGCAGTAGGTTTACACTCAAAACAATCACAAAGTATACACACAGCATACATGGCATGCAAGTGTCACTTAATATCACCACATGATAGTAATGTACAATTTCTCTTTAGGCACAACTCTAATGTCCACAACGATGAGATCCTAGAGAGGGAGTAGGGAGTGTGATTGCAATACCTATTGTACCAGCTAAGTGGGATCAAAGCCACCTCTTGCAAGTGACAATGTTACTCAATCAACAAGAACCAATGCTCATTGAGTGGGAATGTATTCCACACTCCTACCAATCCTATGCTTGCACTCTAGGTACTCCTTAGGCATCATTATCTATTTATTTTAATTACCCATGAAATTTTAGTTACCACTTTGTTAAGAATGTTTTGCATGAGATATCCTTGAGCCACTTTGGACCCCAACAAACATTGGAATCCACTTCCATACTACTCTCTAACACCTACAACCTAAGTTCATCACAAAACACAAAAACTAAGTCTACCATAGAAAATAAGACATGAAACTTGACACACAAAAATTCAACATGGTCTTAAAATGTTTATTACAAAAATCCTTGAAGGATTCATGAATTCTCCCATTTCAAAATATCCAAAATCAAATTCAAAATTTATTTTTTTCATAAATAACATATACACAAAAACCAATAATTTTTTTCACTCTATTAATGAAACCTTAATTTTTATATTTTCATATTCTTAAAAAAGTTCAGAAATAAAAATTTCCCTTTGGCTCTAAATATGAACAAAAACTTGGACTTGCATGGGAGAGTGGGAGAGCGCGCACGCAGAGGGGATTTGAAATCCGTTGTTGGATGGACTCGCATGAGAGAGCGAGAGAGTGCGCGCACAGACGGGATTTGAAATCCGCTATTGGAGAGGAGGACTCAGAAGAGGATGATGGTGATCCGAAGACAGACGTCAGCTTCTGGGCTCTGCGTTGGGCTGGCCTGGAGCCGTTGGCTGTGGCAGAGATCAAGGGATTTTGAATGTTTTTGATGGCTATGGCTGGAAACTCAGGTTTTGGAGTTTTGGGGGGGCGATTTCAGAGCCCCTGCAGGGGGTGGTGTCAAGATCTGCTCGGATGAAGACGTTTCAGAGGATTTTGTTTCTTCTGACCCCCCCCTCACCCCCTGGCTTGTGGGTTATGGTGGAGCTTCGTATTCTCTATTGTCTCCTAGCTTGTGGGCTTTGGTGGAGCTCAGTTGCCTGGAAAAAGGTTTCGGAACCCATGAGGGTTTGTCTTCTTCTTTCTCCTTGGCTCGTGCTCTTTTCTGGATCCATTTTCCTATTAAGGGGATTTTTGTTAGTTATTTTTCTATAGAGATGTTTGGAAGCTATTTCTACCCTGACTCAGAGAGCTCATCGTTTGTTTATCTGAGGTTTTTTGTGATTGTCTCAGCTTCTTCTCTGTCCCCATGGCAGAAAATTGTTGGTCTCACTGTTTTTCTTCTCTCCTTGTACTCTGAAATGTATTTTTATTTTCTGGGAGAGGTTCCTTTGCTCTGGATGTCTTTGGAATCTCATTGGCTTGTGATCTTCCAAATGTTGGGGTCTGATTTCCTCTGTATTCATCTTATGACCTCTAGGTATCTTTGTGGAGGGGGTTATGTTGTCCCTCGCCTTCTTGGTCCCACGACACTACTTTTTGTGCTTCTTCTTGGGAATCTTTGGGTTACTCTAGCTTTTCCTATGGAGGTGGTCCTATCTTATATTGAGGGGGAGATGGATGTGGCTGGAAGTGACCTATCTCCTATAGAGGTGGAGCGGGATGCTACTGATTTTGCCTGGAAGTGTTGTTGGGGGGCTGATGAAGCCCTGCTTTGTGGCTACAAGAGAGTTGTTGTTGGCCTTCCTACTGGCTTCTTTTCTTTATCTTCTATAGAGGTGGAGATCTTGAAAAGTAAGCTGATCTTTGTGGTGTTCACACTCAAGGATAGGGGGTGTTGTAGCTGCTATGGTATGGTAGTGCTGGGGTTTTCTCCTATAGAGGTGGAGAGTACAGCTAGGTTTTGAAGATCATTGTTGGAGCCTCGTGTATTTGTGATGACCTTTCCTATAGAGGTGGAAAGGGTGTTTTGTTGGGCTCTGATACTTCTGTTGTTGGTGCTTTTTTCCTGATCTATGTTTTGCAAGTTATATTCTTGGGTTCAAAGTCCCTACCAAATCTTGGATGTACAGGGTTGTGGATCCCTTCAAAATCCATAGATTTGGGTTTAAGGTCCCAGCCAAAACCTTGTCTTAAGGGGTTGTTGGTCCCGTCAAAACTAATGGGTTGTAGTGGGTTGTTGGTCACATCAAAACCAATGAGTTCAAGATTCATGTAGAGTCTTGGTTCTTTTTTGGGCAGCCTGTTGGCTTTTGGTTGGTTGTTGGCTTATTGTTTCCTTGTTTAGCTATTGGTTGCTTCTGTTTCTATCTTTTGGGTAGCTTGTTCATCTTTGTGTGGGTTTTGGGTCCCCTTAAAACCTAATGGTTTCGGGTCCATTCAAAACCTGTTTATCCTCTAATCAAAAATATGAACAAAAACCACATTATGAAGTCAAATTTAATTTCCAAACATTTCAAAAAATTTAGGTATGGTGAGGGCACAAAATAACAATTTGGAAATTTTTTAAATTTAAATTTATTTTTACTCTAAATGCTCAAATTGAAATCTAATGAGAAAGTGTGACACTCCCTTAAGGGTGAGCATAACATCCAAATGGACAAACACAACAAAAAGGAGAATAGATAAGAGATTTACCTCAAATTGAAAGCACACTAAAATAATGAAAAACTTTAAAATTTTCCCAATTTAAAAAGGTAAAGGTTGCACACACACACCCACAATCTTCTTTCAATCCCTACCAATTCAACTCCCAAGTCTTCCCAATTACAATGAGAAAAATTTCCCCAAAATTTAAATTTTCCATGGAGGGGTTTTGGAGAGCATTTCTTTCCAAAATGAGAATAATCCAAAAATGCCTAAGTTGTTTTTCTTTTTTCTTTTTTATTGTTTACCTATTTCCATTCATTTATCTTTTATTTTTCACTTTATTTATTTTCCCCTATTATTTCTCTACCATGCGATTGAGACAAGATGAAAATTCAACAATACCTTATTGTGGCATTTAATAAAATGATTAAATAAAATATATGTAATCCTATTTAATAAGATATTCCTGACACAAATACTTTAACCTTATTTTTCCCAAATTTTAACATAAATAATTAATTAGACAAATTCAATCTTTTAAACTAATTAAAGTCAATCTACATCCAAGAAGGAAATTAAATCATCAATTAACTCATACATATATTGTTTCACAAAAATAATGAACTATGGAATTGCATTTGATTCAGATCCAAGTTAGAACATGTTAAACACGACACATCTCATACTCGAATCAAATATAATTGAGTATTACAATGGAAAGGCCCAATGCGACATCTTTGAAATAACCATTGTTGGGGATAACTTAGACCTACATAATCATATGGAGAAATACCTTGTACCTACACACCCAATTCTACATGTATGTGATAGTGGAAGCATAACATACTTACCTATTAGGGTGCAACATATAACCAATGCATCCAAAACATCATACTACTAGGAAAATGCCCATACGCAACATAAGTCACATTACACACAACCATACATATCTATATAAATAACTAGAAACGAGTAAAGATACTATCCAAGCATAAACATAATGATAACACAAGTATCGTGTAATATGTACCATGGTCTTAATTCATAAACAAAATTCAATATTGAAAACACCTTGAATCAAAATAATCAAGTATCAATCCACAAGACTAACAAAATACGAACACGAGAGGCATTATACACTGATATTCATGGATTGGCGTTACTACAAGTATTTGTGAAACAGTTGTGGGGAGGAGAAGAAAGAGGTTGTACTAGCTATATTTCTTGTGCTATATTCTTGATGTATGCTTCCTCACTATTGAATGATGATTTGTGGGGTTTTTACCATAAGCTTCTATGACTGTAAAATTTAATGTATCATGTCAATTATTCTTCGGTGATTGTTTCTAAAAATATGTTTGCAATACACTACTAATATCATTGGTTACATTGTTATTATTGTTTAAACCTAAAGTTCATAATGTCCTAGCATTATGAATGACTAGGAATTGATAATGGTTGTAGAAGGCTTGTTGCTTTTACTCTCAACTTTGTATTGTTGGTAGACTAAACAATAGGGATTTTTCAATTACTGGTAAGACATGACACATGGGGAAGGGTAACCATAGAATGCCATGAATGTTGACATTTTTGTAGCAATATGAAAATAAGTGTTATAACACTTTACTTATGATGGCCAATATTTATTTGTAGTGTATATTTTATTTAAAAGAATGAAGATAACCATTTGAAAATTTATTAACTATCTCTATTGCTCCATTTAATTAAAGGTATTAAAGAGGAATTATTAGCTAGTCAAGTACCCATACAAGAGAATAAATCATTCTTTAAATGACTAGTAAATATAGGGCCATGATCACTTGCCTATACAAATTTTGAATGGCCTCCATTAATGTCATGACAAAGTAAATGTACATATTGGATGAATTTATCCACAATCATGATTATTGAAATGAGAGAAAAAAATGAGATTGCTTTCAAATTAAAATTCAATCATTTTCATTACTTGAAAAACTATTACATAGTATTGCTTTTATAAGGCTATTATTCTCATATAAAACTAATTACAGGAATATAACTTCCAAAACCAATTTTATTTATTAAATTAACAATAGTATGCTAATTTATTTATTTAACTATATATGTCAAGTACTAAATTATAACACCCACCCTTAGTACTAACATAGAGGAAAACTAGAAATTAGTACACATATTCTTCGTCACTTTGATGTGGAATTTCTTCATCACTTGAAGTGTGGTCCTTTCCTTCAATTATCAAAGTGTTATCTTGCAACTTTCCATTAAGAAGATATCGTGCTCTCTATTTGCAATTCAGTACTACATGTCTTGTCTTTTTACAATAGAAACATGTGCCACTTGCATGTTTGAACTTTGGCATATGTTTGGATTTTTTGTAAGAAGTACTAGCCATATTTTGAGTAGTCAATGCAACTTCTTCTTAAACATGTTTGTTTCTCTCATCAAGAAATGTGGATATAATACTTCTAGACTTGGATTGGTTTTGCTCAAGGTGAATACCTTGTGAGACATACTATTTGGAATACTATTTAAAAGTATGGCTTTTGCATCATTTTCCTATATTTCTTCATTTATACTAGCCAATTGATTTATCAACGAACGGAATTTATGATATGAGACACTATATCTTCACCTTCTTCCATTTTCAAACCATACAACTTTTGTTTTATAGTTATTTATGCACTATCAGCTTTTGATCCAAACAAAGTATTCAATGTTTCCTAGATGTCCATAGAAGATTTTTTAAAATCTACATGATGCAAATAAGGTTTAGATAAACCGAGAACAATTATAGCCAATGCTTTCTTATCTTTTACCTTCCATTTTTTAAGTTCATTTGTATATGTTGGCTTTGGCACTGTACCATCAACAATTTCCCAAAGATCTCTTTCAATTAACAATAATTGTATCTATATTTGCCAACTATGAAAATCATTTCCATCAAACTTTTCATAAAGGCTTAATTTATCCATTATGACTATCCATGGATAAATTAAGCCTTTATGAAAAGCTTGTTGAAAAACATCAAGAGTTGTAAAGCGTTCCTTGTGATCTTGTTTCAACAAATTTTTTACTCCTTTATTATCTCCAAAGGTCGACCAGCATATAATAGAATACCTCAATACTTCCAATATGCATAATAGCCATAGTGAAATCAATAGAGTAAAGATGACATCCACATAAATGACCGGCAACATAAAAGACAGAATGCTCGATTTAGTTTATTGTGGACCTTGTATCAGAATGGTGATATGATATCACGATGCTACCATAAAGGCAATACAGACCGAGAAAGAAACATTCTGCCAGAATAACAATCAATGCACAATTAGACGTCCAACACTATTCATAAAGATACATAACGTACCATACTTAGTTGTTCTGGAGTGTCTCGATATCGAGTTGGCATAGCATACGGAATGAGAATGATCTATGAGAATGAATGTAGCCTCCACACACACTTATGCAATAGATTGGGGGATATATAAATTTTAATTTTTTGGAATGGCAACGATGAACAGAGTGAAGTGTTAAACAATGGCAAGAATGAACACAGTGGAGAGAAAGAGAAGAAATGCAGATAAATGGAGTCAAAAAGGGTTTTGCACATGGTCTCCATTGCTCACCTATTGACAAATGTGAAAATGGTAGAAAACAATAGCAGTTCTGCGTGGTCTTCACAATAGTACCATTGTAAACACCTATGAGAAAAACAAATGAATGGAAAGAGATCAAAGAGAGGTCCAAGAAGAAACTCGCTTTGATACCATATTGAAATGAGAAAAAATGAGATTGCTCTCAAATTAAAATTCGGTCATTTTCATTACTCGAAAAACTATTACATAGTATTGTCTTTATAAGGCCATTATTCCCGTATAAAACTAATTAAGGGAATATAACTTCCAAAACCAATTTTATTTATTAAATTGACAATAGTATGTTAATTTATTTATTTAACTATATATGTCAAGTACTAAATTCTAACAATGATGACATTAGTTCCTATAGATTTGAGAAACCTTGTGATGAAGTCAATAGAAACCTCTTCCTAGCAATGACTAGAAATTGTTAATGATTATAAAAGAGTTATTGTCTTGAATTTATTATAAAATTTTATATATCTCCCTTGAGACTTTTCCAAAAAAAGGTCACTGAAAACCAAAATATTCTACATCTCTTTTGAGTCTTTTTAAAAAAAAAGTGTTTTCAAGAAACCAAAATATCCACCCTTAAGACATGCAAGAAGCTCTTCCTAAACATTATTGTTGAGTGAGTTTCAAGAATGAAATAACCCAAATGTTTTCACTGCTAGCTTTAGGATCTTCTAGAGAACATGTGCTCATATCACAAATTCCTACCTCGTCTTCATTCACACGATACCACTTCAACAATGTCAACCATGTTACATTTATCTATTCTTTAATAATCTCACAAGTAAAAAAAATCATAAGACATGCGTTGATAGATGAAAAGTTGTTTTTATTTAAAGCTTTCCAAGAAATCATCATTGTCTATCCTTGTATATTATTGTGCAATGATTGTGCTTTGATAAGATTGGTCACAAGATAAATCATAAAATAACATAGTTATACATCTTATATCATACATATGGTCTCGTATCTTTTATAGAACTTTTGCATAGCACAATCTTACCACTTACAATCCTAGCAAGATGTCTTCATGTTCATGAATCTCCTTTGTTAAACAGAACACTATATAAAAAATTACAATTTTTATCACTCTTGCATTCACAATTCATAACTCTTGAATCTACTTAAGTGTGTTATCGATAAGTTACACATAGGTGTAGATCAATGGTGTTGGAGCAATCAACCTTTCCCTGCACCCCAATGGCGTTGCGTATTTAATTTGAATCATTCTCTATAATTTGAATGCTAAATTACACAATGATACAAGAATCTTGGTGTTAAAATCAGCGATCCTCCCTTAAACATCTCCCTATACAATCTCAATAGATGGTTGTCAAAACTAGACTAGAGACCATAGAATTTTCTAGTGGCAGTGTGAAGCAAATTATCAATTTTATATTTTCTACCCCTCAAATATAACATTTTGTTGGTAGAGGCTCTTTTTTCTTAATTTCATGTTTTTTTTCATAAAATCACATCATAAAAGTTTTAATTTTTAAAAATATAATTTGGTCAATTATGAAATTCAAACCACTTTGGCCCAATCACCTAGATATTTTTGGGTGAATTTAATTTTTATATTGTCTTTGAACATATCCCTTAGCATGACTTGGTTGTTTACACTCTTGTGATTACCCTCATTTTAAACAATTAAATGGATTCAACCCTACAATCAATTAAAATATTATATGTTTTTGTTGGTAGTTAATCTCAAATCTCTCTTAAATTGTGAAAATAATTATTTTTTAAAAAATAGTAAAGAAAAACTGAAGGCTTAAGAATCAATATGAAAAATTATTTTAAGATATTTTAAGTACTATATAGATAATATTCATTTTATTTATTTTTTCACATTACAATCTTACAATATTCCCCTAATTAATGCACACTTAATAGATAAGCAATTTTATGATATCTTTTTGCAAATGGGTAGTTCTTGATTAGATACAATTTTTAAAGCTTATAAAGAAGTGATGCAAGTTCAACTATAAATATTTGCACGGTCAAATCATACTTAATAGTTTACTTATGTTATGTATAACAATTAATTGTATATTCTCTATAGAATGATAAAACCTTCCAACCCTAATTTTATGATTCCTCAATTCATTTTTTCTCTATTTTTTTGTTCATGGTTAAATTCCTACCTTGTCCAACATCCACCTACATCTTTGGATCAATGTCTTAACCAAAGTTACACTTTCTATATGTGTTACACTTCTAACACCAAATTATGGGTGGCATTGTACAAGAACATAAAACATTACACAAGGCATACGATCGGAACAATAATGGATGGCAAGTTTTGGATAAATAACCTACATGATAGATTGTCCTTAATGAAACAAAAAAAGTTTGTTCTATCAAACACTTTGAAACTTATCTTGTTTAATTTTGCATAAAAATGTACATTGAACAAAAGAAAAGGATTGGAGCATAGATGTAAGAATATCCTTGGACCAATAGATTGCAAGGCATATTTTTTACTTCATACACTATTTTAAAGTTGTGATATGTAACAATTTCAAATTTATATCTTGAGTAATAGTGTAATTTTGAGAAGCTTAAATAACATGAGTGAAGCATGGACTTTTGAAAAACCTTTGGATCAGCAACCTGCAAGGTATATTTACAATTTATGTAATATTCAAAGGTCGTATTATGTAACACAATATCAATTTACATTTTGCATAAAACACTATAATATTATAAAAATTGTGTAAATGATATGATTAGTTCATTAGTGCAAAACATATATTTGCATTTATAGCTTACCACCTAGATTTACACTTTATGTGATTTTAGAGGTTATGTAACACAACTCCAAATTTAGAACTTGCATGATAGTACATATTACTATGAAAAATTGCATAAATGGCTTGACTGGGTGTGTATGTCGAGAAAATATTTCGGAGCCATAACCTATAGGCTACATTTACACTTTACACAACACTCACATGTGTAATGTAATTCTAACTTTGCATCTTGTATTTAATTATGGAAAAGTGTGAAACATAGCCTAAGTCAATTGCTTGTGATTGAAATAACTAATCCTTAAGAGGATATTTGGATTTGATTGAATTTAGAAAATGATAAACATGCATCTCTTCATATCTTTAGATATTAGTTTTTAATATTGCTTTCATAGATAACACGTTCTTTGCAATTCAATAAATTTATATTACTTATTTTCTTGTTCTCATAAATGTCAATGTATTATAGGAAGACTACTATTCCCAATGATGGAGGCATCAATAGAGTAACATGAAGGAGAAGCCACATTATTATTTGATGGAAGATTTTATATCATCCATGAGATCGTTTTGCTATGTGATACAAGAGCACATGTCTATGCTAATACCTATTTAGCTAAGAGCAAGGGACTGAGCGTTGTCCATTCCACAAATGTTGCTTAGAGTACAATTCCGACCTCATCCCTTATGATCAGAAAATTCCATGAAAAAGAAAATCACCGGAAAAAAAAAAAAAAATCATCTTGAATTAATTATGCAAATCAAGATATGTCCCCATTGAAAATAATAACATTCCAAGCGTAAATCATAGCATCGTGCAAATGTGATTATGCAGATGCGAGGTTTGCTCTTGAAAAAAAAAGTGAAGATATCACCTGTAAATAGATACCATAGAGAAGCATATCGATAAAGTCTACGAAATGATAAATATATATGCATATACATGTGTGTTTATTGAATCAATATAAGTGCCATTAGCATGTTGTAAAGCTGTTATGATATTTTTTAACGTCGAGGAAAGGATGAAAATTTGAGCAAATGATATATATATATATATATATATATATATATATATTTTAAATCTGCTTCTAAAATAACAAGTAATATGGCAAGGTCTTTCTTAATACTTGTGATAAATTTCCAAGCAAGCCTATGTCCATACAAAGAAGGGTTCACATAAGGATGCCAGCTACATTAGTGAGGGCTTTTTTAGCCACCTTACATTTACTAACAATCAACGAACCACTTTCAGGAGGACCAAGCTGCTCTCCTGTGAGAGCATTTTTGTTTACATGTTGGTAGATGAATAGTTCCAGCCCATTTCGTAAGTTCTCAAGCTCAGGAAAACTGGCAATGCGTGTGAAAATATTCCAAATAACATTATCTGAATACTCTGTAAATAAGCTCTCAAATAATATGCGGAAGTGCACAATAGCTTTAGAAGTTAACATTGCACAATCAGTAAAGTCAATTGCTTTAAGCACAGAAAGAGAGAGAGAAAATGATCCAATTAGATCAGCAAGGAACCGAGCAAGATTGGCCAATCTTCGCAATTCCATTGAATCGAGCTGCTTAAACTGGTCCCACAAGCAATACTACAAGACAGATATTCAAGGCTTTAGTACCTCCTGCAGAAATCAAGAAACATATGCATAACGAAATAATATTCCATTGTCACCATAATGGAAACAATGTGTCCAAGTCAAAAACACAGCTCTATAATAATATTTTGCCCGAGTCAGCCAATGCAACATTAATATTTCAACAGTTACACAAGAGAATAATCTGATGTGCTATAACACGTACCTGCAGTGAGAACTTATGATTCTTATCATGGTGACACAGCTTAGCTGCAAGAAGAGAATAGTACTTATTAAAGACCTTCTCTTGCAAGCAGCAATCTACAAGAACCCGTAAAATCTCCCTATCCTGCAGCCACATTAGATCAACAATAACATGAGACTATGCATTCAATGACACGTTCAAATAAAAACTAATTATGTTCCTTTACAAAGTTAAACCCAAATTCAAACATCAGTTTTGACATGAGGAAGGTAAAAAGTATTGGTGTACCATGATATATTACTTTATCTTTGGAATTAAATGCATATACTTCATTTTCAGCATAATACACTACACTGACCAAGATAACAAGACAAATAAATACACCAAGGAAAAAAAGTCTCGGGTAAAAGATAGAAGCTGCGCTTGCAGGGCTGTTAATAGTCCAGCCTTAATGAACTTCAAGTGGTTTTTTAATTTAGTATTAAATAGCATCTTGTTTTCTGGTTTATCTGCCTCACTGGGTAGATGGACGTTCTTATTAAATCAAAACTGGTAGGAATTTTGATCCAAGGAACTACTAGGAATATTAGGCTTGGTTTGTACATAAAATCATTTTTTATTTGTTTTTTTGTGCACAAGGATGGAAGTTGAAAGGTCATCCACCTCATCTTTTCCTTCAGGGTATTGCAGGGAAACAAGGAATTTGAAGAGTCAAGCTCTTCCACATCCCTTGGTTTTCCATCTTTCATGAGTTTGTATGAGTATGGGCAAACGGTCTGTGGATACCCATCACAACCTTTGTAACCCTTTTTGTTCGGATTAATAAAATTGTCCCAGCCTAGATAATACTCTGGGAGACATCTATTTTGTTCATGTGGTATCATAGTTACATGGATGAAAGGTGTTGACTGTATGGATGAAGACTTGGATGAAGAGCTGCATTGATAATCCAGGTAATTAAAAGCTTGGTGCTTGGTAGTGGTAATCTCTATTTTGTTCTTCCATCCTTCTATGTGTGTGTGTTTGAGTATATATATATATATAAACTGCTACTGCCATTTCCTTGCTTCAGTTTTAAGAGTATTTTTTCAGGGTTGTAAGTTGGGAGGAATAAGAAGGTTCGTTGAGTATTTTTTGAAATGTTTTTGATGTTTTTTGGTCTTCATTTTGTTCATTTACCCTACTAATGATGTTGCAGACGTTTACAACTATTCCCAACTCAGACAGATTAAATAGCATAAACTACACAGAAAGGAGAAGAACAGTACAAGGAACTTTAAATTTCAGTAATTTGTGATAAGTAAATGATAAAAATGGACCCATTGTTCCAAAAAAGCACTAGCAGTTATTCAATGTTTTTGCAGATCAGAGACATGGCACACAGAGTGGTGTACGATAAGTAGCCACAATACAATCAGATTCATCTAATGCTATAGTTGTATAATAAAAAAATGTCAGAAATAGGGTAAGTAAGTAATATTTGTATAAAATGAAAAATATCTGCTCGCTAATTGGCAAAGCAAGTTTTCATGCAGTAGATGATAGAACTATGATAAGTTGATAACAGCTACATTGATTGGTCTTCTTGATTCTTACAAAAATTTCATTGAAACGATGCAACCAATATATAAATTGTGTGATGGGAAATATGACACTTTGAGAGTCGTTAGCTTACCTAGGAGAAATTCTAAGTCAGAAGAAAAAATGCTGCAAGTTATAGCAATTCAATCAAAAGTAGAGGTAGTGGCACATACAACAATGATGGAAGAGGTGATGGTTTCCATCACTCTAATAGATGTGGAAGATGCACATGTGATCATCATCATGGTGGGCATGATGAAGATAATCATTGTAGAGGAAAAGAAGATTTGGTTGAGGATGAGGAAGAGTCCAAAATGAAGGCAAGAGAATTCACTTCCTACTAATTTGGAAATGTTGGACATTACATAGTTTACAAACCTGGCTAGTACTCACCAAGTTGTCTAGTACTCACGAGTTTGTCTAAATCACGAGTTTTTCGAGGGTTTACTCACCGACCCAGGGGACAAGTCTGCAATGAAAACTCGCTGAGCTTTTTGGCAAGTACTCACCAAAACTCAGCGAAAACGTGGTAAAAACTCGTGCACGGCCTCTACAACAAAAAAAACATGGGTTTGATGCAGTGGGTACACTCGAAAAACACAGTAAAAACGTGTTTTTGAGTCTATAAAACCCCTATTTTGCCCCTACTCAACATACACAGCAGCAAGCATGAATTTAAGAGCATACTAGGAAGATTTTTTAGGCAATTTCAAAAAGAGATCCAAAATTTCGGATTTGCAACAAGTTAGTTCCAATTTCTTTTTCTAAGCATTTAAATTTGTAAATGGTTTCTAATTTTTTTAGCATGTTAAATGATTGAATTGAATATTGCAACGAATTGAAGGAATGTTTTGCAGTTCACTAAAAATAAATGTAAACTGAATATATTAACTTCAATAAGTGTGGCTAGCATGTAGAAAAGATGGACTGTGGCTCACATAAAACAATTAAAGAGATCTCAATCAGAAATATTTGAAAGCTGAAACCTCAATATGGAATGATAGCCCAAACATTTTCTTGCTAATCAAGTGGAGCATTTTCCTTCTAAATGCTACAACAATATTGAACAGCTGACATATCACATAAACTACATCCTCCTAGATGCAAATATCTCATAACATACAGGTGCAGCCAAGGTTTGTGGATAATCTTTCATATGTCTCCACTATGTGACGCAACTAACTCATAAGTCACAAACAATAAAGATAAGAAGTGTGGCGGTGGCCTTATTACCATGTGATAATGGAAACTCCCATAAAGGCTTGAATGACATAAAAGATGTGACTAACAAAAATAATCATACCATTCCTTGATTTGTTGTGGCCAGGAAATTTGGAACATAATGTAAATTGCTTGGCAAAATATTATGGTGTGGTCAGCTAGTGATAAAGAAACCAATCGACTACTTCTACATGAGATACAACAAACTCACACTCCAAGACTATGAATTGGATTAAAAATTGACCTTTGCCTTTTGTGACAGATCAAACCATTTACCCTTTCTTATTAAAATATAACTCTAGAAAATATAAATGTTTTCCCTTAATAAATGTGATGGATGTAGTTGCTAATAAATAAATAAGTTATTTTGTAATTAATCCCCAACAACCCAATGCCAGCTTGCTATATATGTATTTATTGTAATCATAGTGAGGGACTGCATGCATGTATATTGTGTTAGTCTTTTTATGATCAGATGTAAAAGAGCAGATTTTAATTCAAATTCAAACACATAGACAAAGCATAACACATAAACACAGCATATACCCTGGGAAAACCCTCCACTTGAGGGAGAAAAACCCAGCAACAATATATCGCTTATATATTAAATATCAAACAATGATCTCTTTTACAATGAGGCCGATAATGAGGCCAAACACAGCATCAATGTGATGTGATATCTCTTGAAGATAATACAACTCTTTTGATAAGTATATCGACCTCCTTTAAAGGCTTCGATCTGCTCTTAGATAATTTCGCACTTGCATGAAACTTGAACTATGAATGATGAATGTAATAAATGGATATGATACAATGAATGAGCATCTCATATAAATACAAGAGAGGGACAGAGGTCGCAACTCTTTAATACATCATGTCAACCTTCCAAAGAAAAGATGTCTCCAAAGGTGGTGGATGAACAAGGTCAGCCTCATATAATTATTTATCATTAATTAAATATTAAATCGTATCTCAAGTGAAGCACCTCTTCACTTTCATATTGCTCTCAATAAATTGAATAGCCTAAAGGCTAAATGAAATTTATTACCACAAGTCGTGGCTGGAAGAAGAGCCTGACGCTGCTCTAACATCAACACTCCCTCTCAGCTAGGGAGAATACTTCCAGCTAACCAAGACATCATATCCACACTGGCTACGCCCATATGTGGAAAGGAACAATATCACCTCAACGTGATATCAACCACCATGGCTACTCCCATGTATGGTATATGTGCACAAGTGCCCATCACAGAATCACTCAACGTGATGTCATCATCTCATCATGACGTTCACCATGGCTACTCCCAGAGGGTGAAAAACACAAGTACACGAAAATCATCACTGACTCTCTCATGTGATGTTGTCATGGAGTCACTCAACATGACATCCACCATGGCTACTCCCAGGGTGTGGAAACAAGGGCTTTCACCTCAAATTCCTCCGTCTCAGAGGAAAATGCATTAACAAGGGCTTGCACCTCAAATCTCTCTCACAGAGAGAAATGCATTAGACAAGATCACTGATGCTGAGTCTCCCTCTCAACTAGGGCTTCATTCTCCACAATACCAAGCTTGTCTCGAAAGTACACAAACTTTACTCTGGAGAGAGGCTTGGTGAGAATATATGCCATCTGCTCATCAGTGCTAATGTACTTCAACTGGATAGCTTTCCTCAATACCATATCTCTGATATAGTGATATTTGATCTCAACATGTTTAGTTTTTTCATGAAACACTGGATTGACAGAAAGCTTCACACAACTTAGATTATCACAATGAATGTCAGTCAGCTCCAATGATTGTCCAAACAATCTTGCAAGGAGCTTCCAAAGCCACACTGCTTCTCGAGCTGCCACACACGCTGCAATATACTCGGCCTCTACTATGCTTAGTGCCACTGAAGACTGCTTCCTGCTACACCAGGATATCATCGCAAACT
This sequence comes from Sequoia sempervirens, assembly GCA_007258455.2. Lineage (NCBI taxonomy): Eukaryota > Viridiplantae > Streptophyta > Pinopsida > Cupressales > Cupressaceae > Sequoia > Sequoia sempervirens. The sequence goes on along the minus strand of VDFB02281492.1, from coordinate 961,887,848 downwards.
CCAAACTAAAGCAACATCCAGAGGTGCTCTTCTGATCAGCAACACACTTTGCCCAATCAGAATCAGAATATCCATGCAGCTTCAAGTCCTCATCAGAAGAATATCTCAAGCCATACCCAACTGTGCCACGCAAGTATCTCAGAATATGCTTTGCTGCAACTAGATGTATTTGCCTTGGTTCACACATGAACTGACTCAGTGCACTCACTGCATAGCAAACATCTGGTCTAGTATTGACTAGATACATCAACGTTCCAATCAATTGCATGTACATAGTAGGATCCACCAGATCTAAACTAGCTACAACCTCTTTTAGCTTCTGCAAGTTGGTCTCCGTGTAGACGTGGATTTGCAATCCATCATACCAAACCTCTTTAGAATGTCTATTGTATACTTCCCTTGAATCAGAATGATCTCGTCCGGCTTCTGCCATACTTCTAAACCAAGGAAGTAATGCATGTACCCAAGATCCTTCATTTCAAATTCAGAAGCGAACTCCCTCTTGCATTTGATAATGAGGTGATCTTCTCCAGTAAGAAATAGATCATAAACATAAAGAACCAAGATCAACTAGATCACCATCTTCTTCAGGTTCAGTAGGCTCCCTCTGAATCTTCAAGTACTTGCATCAATCTTCTGACCTCTTCGTCCAAGATTGTCCTCCTCAACCTCATCCCAGATCGCTTTATTCTAAATAGGTTTGCGGAGCTACTAATATCAAATTCAAATGACTATCTTGTGCAATTTTGATCTCAACAGTTGAAGAGGTCTTCCAAGGATTTTAGCATCGACCTTGCAATACTACAACCTTCACTTCATCTTAGTGAGTCACAGAACTCCCTCTTGATCCCTACCTCAAAGATTGCAAAGAAACCTCTGGAAGTGAAAATCCCTCCATTGATAGAATCTCAATCCTTTTCTCGGACATGCTCTCAACTTGAGCCTTGAATCCTTGGATTTTAACTCCCTCTGAATGTCATTGAGTAAACTCATTCAATTGCTTCTTGATTCATCCTGCATTTTAAAGGATTAGTAATAGTTTATATATAAGAATCAATCTATAAGTGAAATATATAAAAGAAATCAAAATAAAGAAATAATAGGACTTATCTTTATTGATTCTGATATATCTTCCTTCCATCTTTACTACTCTCAAAGGTGCTAAACTCAGCACAACAAAAGACAATCTGCACAACTACAGATTTCTTGAATGCATTATAAAGTCAGCATGTAGAACCAGACCTCTCCAAGAGTCAAGGCTCTAACACAATCCATGCATTAGAGAATGATGACCAACCAATCACAACGAAATTGCAGTTCTCTTTTCATCTCAGAGTCACACTCGGAGATCTTCACAATTAGCATGAAAAGATTGGTATCTCCAAAGGATCTTATGCCAGTGATCAATATTCAAGAGAAACCACGATCTTTACTAATCACACATGATCCAAAATGAACGATGTCAGACCTGCACAACTTAGCAAATTGAATTTTACCTCAGATAAAAGTATAACCAAAAAAAAATACTTATCTCGTTCTTGATGGTGCACCATTGAGCTAAAACTTGAGGCTATGTCTCATCTTTGCCACCTCTTGAGATTTCACACCCATCATAGGAACCACAATCCGGAGTTTGCAGCGACCCACAGAACATCTCCAAACACAAGTAATAGCATGAAGGCTTGCCCTAGCGATTCCGACTTGAGATTCCTCCTGGTCAGGTAAAGATTCTCACCAATATAATACTTTCGTGCTTGCTTGATCCTGAGATGGACAACTCTAACAATCCAGAGTGTGCTTCAGAATCCTTCGATGATTCTATAGGTCTCAAGGTGATACTGATGGTGCCCACGTCCTCGCCCAAAATGGTATAGAAGTCCTTCGACTTGATTTTCGCACGAATGATAGTTCGTTGATATTTTGACTTAGAGCAGCATTTGCAATAGATCGTAATGCTCTTAGAAGTCATGAAGACTCTTGGTGGGAGTCACCTTCGATAATTGGTGATCGTTTTGTGAGTGGTTGTCGCAAATGCCTAAGTGGATTTCGGTCAAGTGATTTGAATCACAACCCCGCACAAGAATGCCTCTCGATTCGTGATTGGTATATCGCTAAACTTGACTTCCTCCTGGACATCTTTCTCCCAACATGTTGCCTCAGCCCAATGTCCAGATCTAACACCTCAAACTTGCGAAACCTGGGAATAAGATGTGACACAAATGACAGAGACTTCTTTCATAGACGCAGCCCAGGTCAAGCGATAATATTCAGCTCCGCCCAAGGTGGCGTCGCTGGATTGAATCTTCGTTAATACTGTTGCTGTGAGACTTTCCTTGCAATCAGCAGAATGAACATGCTTGCCACTATCGTGCCTTAGTCTCTGATGAATATTCGCTGCTCCCAGGAGACAGAATCACCCAAACGTGTTGGCTCGGTTTGTGCCAAACAAACTCGAGCTAAGCATAGATGTTGAAGTGACTCCTGTGTGAACTTAGGTTTTGGAACTCTGGCGACAATATCTCTTCTGAAGAGAGCACACCTGTAGGTAATGACGACTGCCACCACAGAAGACGGCCAGAGTCGTGAGGCTCGGTTCGATCGTCCTTGACAATCATTCCTGAGCAGGAAAAGGATGCTCAATAGTTCAACACGGATGATCAATGACGAATTCCAAGACAATGAGTCCAAACTATATAATTTAAGAACCGTCAGATGATGTCCGAAAATTTTCCCGTGAGCTCTCCTGACAACCAAGATTGATAAATCGCTAACCACTGAAGATCTTGATCCTTGGTGAATATGAGTTGATGCCTAAGAACTCCCATCACTTGTTCAATAAGATTCGATGCCCCTTCGAATGTCTTATATCAACCACCAGGCTGCGCTGGCTATTTGTTTCTTCCTTCTTAGTTTTTCATCTACAAACTCTATTGGCTCCTCCAAAGACGACACACTATGATCTCCAATTGCTTCTCCAATAGCGGCCATGAGAGAATTGATCAAAATCGAACTATAGGTTGAATCTGATGATAATCTTCGATAATGATATCAAATCCTTTATTTGATGTTTTTCTCTCAACATAAGGAGCAACTCTTGATAGCTGAAGAAAGAGATGCACACCACCACTGATAGAAGCAGCAGATCTGAGTTACATCTTGAATCTGCTTTAAATAAAATCTGATCGGATCTCCTTTAAACCCGCTCTGATACCATGTTAGTTTTTTATTGATCAGATGTAAAAGAGCAGATTTTAATTCAAATTCAAACACATAGACAAAGCATAACACATAAACACAACATATACCCTGGGAAAACCCTCCACTTGAGGGAGAAAAACCCAGCAACAATATATCGCTTATACATTGAATATCAAACAATGATCTCTTTTACAATGAGGCCGATAATGAGGCCAAACATAGCCTCAATGTGATGTGATATCTCTTGAAGATAATACAACTCTTTTGATAAGTATATCGACCTCCTTTAAAGGCTTCGATCTGCTCTTAGATAAATTCGCACTTGCATGAAACTCGAACTATGAATGATGAATGTAATAAATGGATATGATACAATGAATGAGCATCTCATATAAATACAAGAGAGGGAGAGAGGTCGCAACTCTTTAATACATCATGTCGGCCTTCCAAAGAAAAGATATGTCTCCACAGGTGGTGGATGAACAAGGTTGGCCTCATATAATTATTTATCATTAATTGAATATTAAATCGTATCTCAAGTGAAGCACCTCTTCACTTTCATATTGCTCTCAATAAATTGAATAGCCTAAAGGCTAAATGAAATTTATTAACACAAGTCGTGGCTGGAAGAACAGCCCGACGCTGCTCTAACATCAACATATTGTCACTATTACACATCTAATAAATGAATGAATACAAGACATATCTTTATGAACATTGTTATGAGTAATTGTTATATTTTGTTATTCTGTTATTTCCGTTTACTCTTTGTTAATCATTCAAGTAGAGTTACCAAGTAAACATTTGGCATCATCGCCGATACGAACCCTGGCAAAGTATAACTCACGGACGAGAATCATGGCGATGTAATGGGACAACCAGCTGAACAACTAGTGCAAGAAAATGACAAAAGGGAAGACAAGTTGACACAAGACTTCATAAACCTAAGGGACATTTTGTTGAAAGAGTGCATACAGAGGGAAGCTCTCAAGAGAGAGGTCCCTCAATCTGCCATCTGGGACAACCTAACCGTCAATGCAAAGATTGATCATCTTCTTGACAGACTACCAAGACTTATTGCACACCATTTCATCATCATGCAAGATCTTTGATCCGAGAGAGACCAGGAACAACATAGGCAACAGATACTACAATGATATGTAATGACCTGTCCCAGATATCTATGCAAAAGTTTAATACTGTTCACATTTTCATTGCAATGGCATTTCGTTAAACAAATTATGTTTGAACTGGTAAAGAGTTTCCTGATTTGCAGTACTTAGAAATATGTAATATCCCACCCTTTTTTATTTTTTTTGAGATGATTACTGTAATAAGTTGCACCATAAACATTACAAAACCAATCTCAAGACATAGTCATAGTGCTGCTATAATTTTGAAATGAGAAACATATTGGCATAACACTGATATTTTGGCATATAAAATAGCATTTGATTGCACAAATAATTAAGCTGGTCACATTCATTAAAGGAGTCTCATTACATATAAAATCAGACATGAGAAATGGATAACTACCTCAAAACAGAGATATCAGAGTGTAACTGACTGTGTAAGGTTGTTCATAAGCACCTGTGGTTTCATCTCCACCAAACTCAGTCAAAGACAACATATGATGATTACCTTTACTCCTGGCAAGTTGCTAAAAAGCCCAATTATCACCCAGCATCATTATTAAGACTCCAAATAGTGCTATTAATAGCTGTGATCTGCTGCTACACCCTTAACTGTGACTGAAACTTTGACTGGCAGCCTTAAATCGTTGGGAATCCACTGAACTCATAACAATGGCCGAGGATGAGGAGCTTGATGTAGCATGTCTCAGGGATGTTGTGTGTTATAGTTTACCAAGACTCTCTTGAGCCCAATGCTGACGCATTAATTTCCAACTATGACAAGGTGTAGAGGACCCTTAAAACCACCCAGCTCAAGGAAGAACCCTAGGAGAACTGCTGTAACAGGACTGCAGATGAAGTCTGTGCGAAATCAGGCTAGTAGTGAAGCATTTCCAGGTGCCAACAACAGTGATAACTGTAGATAAGCTTCCCACGAACAGGGAATACCTCCAAATAGCAAGTCTGCATCCTTCAACTCATCAACAAACCTCTTTAACCTCCAGGAATCATAAGAAATGACCGATTGCAGACCTGTCAATAAATTTCAGTCCCCTTCAAAGGCTGGCGCTAGCTCCCAGCAGGGGCGATTTGCCTTAGAAAAATCATATAATTTATTTCTGACTTCCAAATGGACATCAACCTGTTGCTGAGTGTTATGTTGACCTGGGTGCTGCTGCTAGTACAGTTTTCATACCCCATAACTCCAAATAACTCAGCACTTGAACATATAATGAGCCAATTACCTGTACAGCCAGTACCTGGGAAATTTGGCTTAGGAAAAATCAGAAGAGTCATAAACTTGTGGGAAACACTATCATCAGTGGCGCCCTACAATGAGAAATGCAACTAACAAATACCCATAATCAAAAAGCCTCTCATTCAACCTGGGAGAGCAGATTAGTAAGGTACGGTCAATCATGAAAGAGTTTGCAAACCATATTCTAACACACCAAAATCACTGAAAACTCAATGTTAACCACACCAAGAAATGCACCTCAAAATATCTCATATATTTTAATCTCTAAATAAACCCAGGAACCAAAGACCAATGGTGATTCCTGGGGTAGAATCACTCCAACCAGCTAGGGTGGATATTTCACCACCGAAACTAGCAACTGAGAAGAGGGTTTTTGTCCTCAACCAGCAAAGGAAGAACTCCTTGAGCTCATTCCAGCAGCATCTCCGTAAGTTGTCAAAACATGCATATCCAAATAAGAGCTCAAACTCATTTTTATAACGTGCGGGAAGAATTAGGGCAACTTGCATTTGAATTTGAATATTTTTTCCCTCTCCTTTCACTTTATGAAATGACATAAAATTACCCCCAAGAGGTTCGACCCCTCTTTGAGCTTCAACTTTAAATATTTCATTTGACTTATTCCTCCTCAACTATGGCATCCACCTTTTGAAGCTAAAACTTGCTTTTTAAAAACAACTTTAAGTTATCTTTTTCCTAAGCGTGGAACAAGGGGCCGTTTCATGAACACGCCACCCTCACTTAAGTTATAAAGTAGTTTTTATCAAGGAAACTTTAGTGGCAATAAATCAAATATTAATCCAACCACCATTAGAACTCACCATACTGCTAGAGGAATAGAGCCAAGACCAGGTGCTAAAAATAGTGAGTCAAATCACCAAACTGACCCAATCGGAGCCCAACTGGAACTTACTAAAAATAGCAACTCTGCTGGAAACAACCCAAAAAAACCCACAAAAGCTCAGTGGTAACATCAATTTACTCTGAACACGCTGACACACCCCCAAATAATTAGCGCCAACTGCAAAGCAAGAGAACCTGAAAAAGGGGACATTACAAAATACTTTGTTTTAAGGTTTTTCAAACACATTGACTTCATGTAAACATTTGTAAAATGGACTTGCCAATCATGGATTTAATGAAACAATTTATCAAACAAATTGCACCACTCAAATTAATTGAAAATATCAGAATTTAATATAACAATTTCTTGTTATAAGTAGCAAAATTTATAGAGACACAAATATAGCAATGTCCTAACTTAGAACAACAGTTTGAATGCTTTGAATCTGTCCTAGCAACTTTATTATTGGGAGCGCCCATCTATGGCAGACCACAGTTCACGCCATCCTCCTGAAAGGTGCCACGTTTGATGGATGAAAGCACTACTTCCACGTAATTAGAGGAAGTTGGACTTAATATAGAACCTGCTTATGCCTTTTCAAGCTGCTCATGCATTTACCTTTCATGCCGCCCTCCTGTTGGCCACTATTGACCTGGCTTCTCTTTATGGTCGCAATATAGCATGGATTACCACAGCAATTCTAAAGTATAATATTTCTAGTCAAGGAGTTGCCACCTTCTGACCATTCACATACAAATCACATCTACCATATAATTGCAACTTTCCCAAGGAAAAGTAAGGTGCAAGAATATTAAGGCAACTCTCCCATTAAGCTACTTGAAGTCTAATCTTGTCTTTTCTATTATATTTTGAATCTTACATAAGTGGCCTTGTTCCTTAAACTGAGATCTTCATAGATGATGAACTACTCTTTGCCTAGATATGGTGCGGCTGGCTTATGAATAAGCTATGAATGTTGCAATGAATAGATACCTTCCATAAAGACATACATAAATGCTCCATTCAAATTTGTCAAACCTTTCAAACCCAAAATTTGTCTTTGGAAAAGATTTCATAAATTTTGCAAATTCTTCAACTGATCGATGAAGCTCTGAGTGAACTCTGCAATGATTTCACTCAAGATGGTATTGGGTTTTTGTCCAATCCACCATGAAACCCAGGGTTTTTCGTCCTCAAGCTTCTAGAACCTATACAACAAGCTCTCCAAATTCTTCCCAATAATAATTTCCAAAAAAAATGAATAAAATTTCTCTTCCTGACCTTTTATTCCAACACCACCTTTTGATTTTCAATTAAATTTTGTTTTTCCCAAAGTGAATTTATTAAATAATTTATCAACAAATTTATTAAAATTCACTTAAATAATAAAGCTCTAATAATTAAATATAAATGTCTGAAAAGTGACTTAGGACAATTTAATATTTAATTAATTAAATTATCCCCTCAATTTTCCAACTTAGCTTATGGGAATAAAATAAGCTAGTAGACTTCGATGGGTGATCACTCGAAAAATGAGGACATTACAATCCTCCCTTCCCGGCATTACTTGCCCTCAAGCAATTGCAAACTTAAATGCTACAATATCTACTCTCCTTCCCACATAGCATCCTCAAGAGGCAAGCCTCTCCACCTAATCAAGTACTCCTTAATCACCCCGCTTCTCAATTTACGCTCCCTCACATCCAAGATAGCACTAGGCACCAAAATCAACTTGTCCTCCTCATCTAATCGTGGAAGCTCTGGAGATGGTGTAGTGTGTTGCCCAATTGCCCTTTTGAGGCAAGATACATGAAATACATTATGAATTTTGCTAGCTTCAAGCAACTCTAGCTCATACACGACCTCCAAAACTCTCCTCACAATCTTGTAAGGGCCATAGAACTGAGGTTTCAACTTTTTTGTACAAGGCCCTGAAATGTGACATGTCTATTGAGATGTGATATGTCACATTATAAGCTCCCCTAAGTATGACCATATGATTCAGGCCTTTACTGTCCCACTACATGGTTACCTAGATACCCTTCCACCCACTTATTTACAATCTTTGTTTGTTTGTCCAAACTAGTACTTGGGGACAACTCAGTACCAGCCAATCTAAACAGCTCTTGCCAAAACAAACTGAGAAATTTTTTGTCCCAATCGCTAACAATGTTCTTCGGAAGCCCATGGACTCTGAACACCTCTTGAAAAAATAGATCTGCAACCTAAGGTGCCTTATACTCAAGAAATAGCAAAGAAATGTGCATACTTCATCAATCTTTCACTGGTGTACATAACCCTCTAGGCTAACAGGATTTAGGCTCTGATACCGCTGTAATGAATTGTCCCAGATCTCTATGCAAATGTTCTACACTTTCCACAATTTCATTGCAATGCCATTTCGTCGAATAGATTATGTTCGAACTCGTAAAAAGTTATCTGATTTGCAATACTTAGAAATACTTTGTTTTAAGGTTTTTGAAAAACATTGACTTCATGTAAACATTCATAAACTGGACTTTCCAGTCATGGATTTAATGAAATGATTTATCAAACAGATTGCACCACTCAAATTAATTGAAAATATCAAAATTTAATATGACAGTTTGTTGTTATAAGTAACAATTTATACAGAGGCAAATATAGCAATGTCGTGACCTTAGAACAGCAGTTTGAATGCTTTGAATCTGCCTTAGCAACTTGATTATTAGCAACACCCACCTATGGCAGACCACAATTCACGCCATCCTCTTGAATGGTGCCACCTTTGATGGATGAAAGCACTAGTTCCAGGTAATTAGAGGAAGTTCAACTTATTATAGAACCCGCTTATGCCTTACAAGATGCTCATGCCACCCTCCTACTGACCACTCTTGACCCGGCTTCTCCTTATGGTCGCAATATGGAATGGATAATTTATTAAATAATTTAATTAAATTCAATTAAATTTTGTTTTTCACAAAGTGACTATTAATAAATTTATCAACAAATTTATTAAAAGTCACTTTAAAAATAGAGCTCTATTAATTAAATATAAATGTCTAAAAAGTGACTTAGGATGATTATTTAATTAATTAAATTATCCCCTCAATTTTCCAACTTAGCTTATGGGAATAAAATAAGCTAGTGGACTCTATTGGGTGACCACTTGGAAAACGGGGACATTACATGGTACAAAGAATGGAACAAAAGGGAAGAAGAAGAACGTAATACTGACCATCGATGTACCTCGACGAATTGATGCCCCTAACTTCAAATAAAAATGGAAATCAATACAAAGTGGTCACGAATCAATAGACCAATAAATCAAAAGGTCCTTAAGAAAAAAAAACAAAGAGAATAGCAACGATGATTGAGGGGTGAAGTTGAAAAAGGTGAGGGGTTCCTGAGGTAAAGCGTGAGTCCACCCAAGAGTAAAAGCCACAGTTGGGAGAGAAAGAAAACTTTCACGACAAGAGAACACATGAAGGGAGAGTGGGTAGAAAGAACCTAACATTTACCACTCCCCAACAATACATACACTAACTTCGCCAACCAATCTAGAGAGTCATCTGTACCATCAACCTTGAACGAAGGGGAAAGTGAAGAAGGAAACACTAACCCCACCAAAGAACGGGTGAAGTTGAAAAAGGTGAGGGGTTCCTGAGGGAAAGCGTGAGTCCACCCAAGAGTAGAAGCCACAGTTGGGAGAGAAAGAAAACTTTCACGACAAGATAACACACGAAGGGAGAGTGGGTAGAAAGAACCCGACATTTACCACTCCCCAATGATACATACACTAACTTCGCCAACCAATCTAGAGAATCATCTGTACCATCAACCTTGAACGAAGGTGAAAGTGAAGAAGGAAACACTAACCCCACCAAAGAATCGTTTGAACCATCACTGTCAGACAATGAAGGGTCATCGTCGGGCAACAAAAAAGGTTCACCATCAGACGAAAGGGAAGGCAAGGAAGAACTTGCCAACCCAACCATCAAAGGACGGTTTGTACCAATAAAACTGGTCAAAGGGGAAGGCCAGAGAAAACCTATCAATAGTCTGACATAGACCATATGCCAAATTGAAGACTTGATATTGACAAAGAATCAAACATTGGAAGATTGGAGCCAATAATGCCAAGACAAAGGGAGATTCAAAACGACCTCAAAGGCAACCAAAGGATGATGAACGCTGAAGAGGGACGAATGAAGGATTGTGATGCGTCCGAGAGTGCAAGGAAAGCATTGGAACATCTGATCAAAACTCTCCAAACAGGTTATCGTCACAAAAGCTATAATAGGGAGGCAAGATGGTGACTCCCTCAACAAGTCTAAATGTAGAGTGGCAGAAACTTCCAAAGTTCACTAAAAATGGGTTGAAGGACCTTGTAAGGCATTGTAAGACATGTGAGACAATCCGGGTAGGATAACAGAAGATATTATTGGTTAAGAGCATTTCCAATGACTCTCAAAGGGATAGCCATAGACTAGTACACAAAATTGGATGCAGCAAATAAAAATACATGTGATGCATTGAAAAGAGCATTCCAAGAGGAATTTAAACTCTTGCGAGACGACAATGAATTGGTGGTAAAGATATACAATACTAAACAAGGAAAGCATGAGAATGTGTGAGCCTATAATTGTAGGCTCAAGGAATTACTGGTGAAATTAGAAACCAGCCAACCAATGGATTGAAGAAAAGATGGTTCATCAAAGGATCGATTCCTTCATTGAGGAAGAAAATGAAAGTTGTACCTCCATCATCGTATGTCGATGCCTACAATTGGGCAATGGATATAGAAAGTGAAGATAAGACATCTTCTTGGGGCAAGAGGAGGATGGACAACGACGACACCACCAATGACAACAGAAATAGTGAATCAAAGGTGGTTCAAGCCTTAAGGAAAGACATGATGAGAATCATGAAAGAGTTCAAAGCAGGGAAAGAAAGTAGAAAGGAAAGCAAGGAATTATGGTGCACCAAGCGCAAGGTTGAGGAACACACCAAAGCAAACTACCCAAAAAAATTGTTCTGTGACATCAGCCAAGTGATGGGACATTCCATTGAGGAATGCCCATACAACTTGAAGACAAGAAGCACACAAGTGCTCTTCACTCAAGGGGAACAATCAACCCCTCCAACTAGACCTCCAAAAGCACAAAACAATAACACTAATCCATCTCCTGGCGGATACCATAATAGAAGGGGAAATAATAATCAATTCAACAAAAGTCGACCAAGAAGCAAAATTCAGCATGACATTAAGGGAAGACCAATGATTGAATGCCACAAATGCAACGAGTAGGATCACTTCACTAGGGAATGCCAAAATAATCAAAATAAAGCGGGAAAGTTGTGCAAATGGTGTGGATGGGTGATCATGAAGACACTGACTGCCCAAAGCAAAAAGGCATTAACATGCTAGAAGTAGAGGAGCAAGACGAGAAAGTTTTGGCAATCACTAGAGCACAAATAAAGAAGGCAGTATATCCAAACCCTCATATGGAAGAAAAACAAACGACTTTGAGAAGCCAAAGCCGAAGTAGAATAAGCGATGGAAAAAGAACGAAGAACCTCAAATGGAATTACAAGTACCTCGTTGCAGTTGAAGTCAAAAGAGAACATAGTATGACAGGTGCTACAAACAACCATACCAATCAAGGTGACAAACCTACTTCAAACCTTACAACAACTGAGAGTGGCAATCACAAACACGGTTGGAGAGGATCATAGTCAGCAACGATCAAAATCGGTGATAGGAAGGCTGAAGAGAAGACATGATAGTAGAGCCGCCACCCAAAGGCGAACAAGTCATCGACCCAATGCTACTAACCATGAATGTAGGGAAGAAGCCAACATTCATCCAAATGGAGATTATGGAGAAAAACATGACTAACACTATCGTCAATGGAGGATTGGGAATTAGCGTATTTCCCGAAGATACATGGAAGTGCATGGGAAAGCCAACCCTCTAGCCACCAACATTCCAATTAGTTGGCGGCAGCCAACATGGTATCAATCCATTGGGGACATTGATGACACAGAAGGTGGCAATTGAGACCCAATCGTTTCTACTGAACATCATGGTCATTTCATTGCAGAAGAAAGTGTACAATGCATTGTGCGAGAGGGGATGGTTGATTGCAACCAAGGAAAATCATAATTGGAAACAAAACACCCTCTCCATAAAAAAATAACAGAAGGATGTATGTGATTGACTTGACGAATCAAGCAATGAGCAAAGAGATGGCATCTTTTGATTTGAAGTCTAAAGGAGTAGAACTAGGGACAGAAGAAGATCGGAGATTTATGGAACCAAACAACGAAGGAGTCCTTGACCTCCAGCATTGCTCTAAGGTTGAAACAAGCTCACTCAATGGACTTTTTCACTAGCAAATGGAAGATCAGGAAGAGTTCCAAAATGATTGCAACATGTTCCAGGCCAAGGAGATTGAAGAAGATGACAAAGCCACAAGTCGAACATTTCCTCTAGAGTATGAAGAGTATGAGGGAGTAGCCAAGTTGGATGACACTGTAATGTCCCCTTTTTAGCTCGTTACCATTTTCTAGTGGATTAGCCTATTGCCTAACCCTCGTAGGCTGATGGAGATGGTTAGAGGGTCCTGTTTGGTAGTTATCTGGTTGTTTTCTTCTCCAGAGCATACTTTGGTTCAAGATTGGCCTTTGATTGGTGTTTCAAGACTCAATTGTACACACTTACTATTTATAGTAAGGCACCTCGACATGTTGTGGATGCAGTGTCGATCTCCGGGTTCAGTTGGTATGGTGAATTAATGATTATTAAAGGAGTTACTATCATTAAAGTGACTTTAATGATAATTAAATATTATAAAAGCATATTATAAAGTTTATAATTGCACTTTATGTCCAATGGGGGCCATGGGACTTAAAAAGTTCATTAATGAGTCTTATTAATTGGCGCCCATTTTGAGAAGATATTTAATAAAGTCAGAAGTGCACATGAAATATATTTTAATGATTTAAAAAGCTACTTGAGGGGATCGACCTCTTCTTGGAGAGTATTTAAAGCTTCATCAAAAAGCAAATAACATTCATTCGATCATTTACATTTATGCTTTTTGGAGTGTTTGCCGTGAGGAGAAGAAGAACTAGGGTTCCTGCAACTATTTGGTCATTGAGAATGAATAGTCTCATTGATTTAAGCTCCCTGAGGTGATGAGATATCTTCTAAAGGTTGCAATTAAGGTTGGCTGCAACCAGCAGTCAAATTGGAGCATATTTGTGGAGATTTATGCAAGTTTCAACAAGGGTTTGTGCATATTTGAAGAAGTTTCTCATTGCAGATCCAGTACACATTGATTGCTGTCCCTTAGAGGCCGTACAAGCAGTTTATGATCCAGCTGTACAACTCCCAAAGCCTGGCATGTTCATTCCCAGCCAAACCGCTTGGCCTTTGGTGCTGGTTACTCATCCATGGTGGGCATCTTGGATTACTAGAACATTTCTAAGGATATAAAGATTGAAGAAATTCATACCAGCTGCAGATCGACCATTATCGGGTCTCTGAATATCATTTCCAGATTTATATTGTGGCTGCTATAGTTTCAGAATTGAATATATTCCTTATTGACATCTTCCAGGTATGAAAAGTAATGCAAAAGACATTCATTATACTGCTGTTATATAATTTCAGTTTGCTGCTCTTGATCATATCTTGCAATACCATGTATTTATTTTTTTGCATTTGCATTTATATTTATACCAAAAATCACAAAACAACATAAAACATTCAAAAACCCAAACAAAGTTTCAGCAGTTGCATTTGAGGGTCACAGCAAGGATAGGCGGGTTCTTACAGACACACCAACCCATAGCTTTGAACGGGACAAGGTGATCAAGTACGAGGACCCAAGAATGAGCAAGATGAATTTAGGAGAGGAGAGTAATTCATAAATGATCCTAGTTGGAGATGACTGGAACCCCATATTGAAAGCGGCAGCATTTAAGATTTTCACAGAATACAAGGATGCTTTCACATGAATGTACAAGGACTTGAAAGGGATACCTCCAGAATTACGTGTACACAGAATTTAATCTCATATCAGGAGCACAACCTATAGGAAAGCGTCCCTACAAAATGAACAAGAACTATGTTGTAAAAGTGCAGCAAGAGATAGAAAAGATGTTGGAGGCCAAAATAATCTTTAAGGTTGAAGATAGTGACTGGATCTCTCCAATAGTCATATCGTTAAATAAAGAATCCAAACAAAATTCAGATATGTGGATTTCAAAATCTAGAATGCAATCGATCCATTCCCAATCCCATTCACCGACTCAATATTGGAAGAGATTGTTGGTCATGAAACTTAATCATTCATGGATGAATTCTCTAGATACAACCAATAAGCATAGCCAAGGAGGACAAATTGAAAACTACGTTTGTGGTCAAGGAAGGAGTGTATGCATACAATTGGATGTTTGATATGTGCAATGCTCCAACAACTTTTCAAACGATCATCTTACACATCTTTGATAAGATGTTAGCTGGAAAATTCAAAGCATTCCTAGACAATCGGTCGATCTACAACAACCAGGAGACCCATTTGAAAGCATTCAAGGAATGCATGGAACGATGTAGAGCAGCCTAATTGGCGTTGAACCCAAAGAAGTGTCAATTCATGGTACCACAAGGAAAATTGTTGGGACACAATTTGTAAGGCCGGACTAAAGGCCGACCCAAACAAAATACAAGTGATCATATAGATGGAACCACCTCAAAACATCATAGGAGTAAAATCATTCATGGGTTGCATTGCTATTATAGAATATTTATTAAAAAAATTGCTCAAGTATTTTACCCGCTCGACGTACTCACAAGGGCCAATTATTCACATGGACTAAAGACCAAGAGAAGGCCTTCAATGAATTGAAGGTATGTATGATTAATAAGTTCGCCAATCCTTGCATTCTCGAATTGGAGTAAGGAGTTCCATGTACATATCGATGCATTGAACTATGTAATTGGAGCAACACTAACATAAGTGGGACCCCAAGGATTGGACCATCCAATCTTCTTCACTAGCCGATTGTTGTCAAAGGCAGAGAACTATAGCACCATAGAGAGGGAAGCACTAGGGATGGTTTATTAGGTGCAAAAATTCAAAGATTACTTGTTGGCAACACCATTCACCTTCTATGTCGATCATGGTCTATTCCACTTGATGTATGGCTAGGAAGTAGTAGTCCTTGTTGAGTACATGGTACCAAGCCTAAGCATTGTCGTCAAGAATTGACTAGGCAACATGAAGAGTTTGAAAGAGTGACTATTCCAATTGAACAAACTTGACGAATGAAGGGTGTTGGCCCTATGGGCAACGGAAGTGATGTAAAGAAGAAGAAAGTACTAGCACAACAAACATCTTCAACGAGTGAACTTCCAACCTAGATAGTTAGTTCTAAAGTACAACGGTCGTAACGAATTAAAACCAACAAAATTCAAACTGAGGTGGCTTGTTCCCTTTAAAATCAGAGATGTCTTTGATAACGAGGCTATCAAGTTAGAGAATTTGGACGACACTCTACTGAAAGACAATATTAGTGAATCGAAACTAAAACCATACAAGGAGAGAACAAAGACTCCAATTGCAATCAACGTGGTAGACTGGATGGCAAGTGGAAGTGATGCAGGAGTGGAAAAGAAACCTATCATGCAAGAACTAGAAGGACCAAAAGGAATAACAACAAAACTTATTACACAACTAGGACTAGAAGGAATACTAGTAAAACCTATTATACAAGAACCAGGAGTGACAATACCAAGAGTACATCAGCACATAACAAATGTGTTCTTTTAGCCACCTACTAAACAGATCAAGTCACATGGCGGATGACATTAGAAAGCACCCTATTTAGGACAAAGGACAGGATATATTAGCTATGAACGAGACAAAGATAAGAAAAAGAGAAAGAATGTAGTAGAATGGCACAACTCCACAAGAGAACATTCAAAAGAATTGGAGGAAAGACCTAGCCTATAGCCAGTGCCGATGGTTGAAAATTACTATGTAGTAGAACGTTTTGGATATAATGAAGATGTCATACAATGGGCAATAGATCATAACATGAAGCCACCCCCACTACCAACTTCCAACGGGTTATGGTGTGTAGTCCACAATCCAACGGTACCCTTGAGGGAAAAAAGCCTCTCAATTTTTTCTTGATTTTTAATATCAATTACAATGCAACACACACCCGTTAAGGTTAGCTCCAAAACCAAAACAATGCAGAATAGTAACTCTAACCAAGAATGTGCCCTAAGACACGATGAGGGAGGAGGGGCGAGCATATGGTTAAAGGATGCCTAGGATCTAAATAACTCAATAACTGAAACTGATTACAACTGAAAGTAAAAAGATAAACTCAACACCAAGAATGTTCACCAAGATCCTTGGAAGGCGAGGTGATAGCATATGGCGGAGTACTTATTACAAAACTGAAATAAACTTAGGCGGATAACCAGCCATGGAAGTTTTCAAAACTAACTAATTCATCCACTGCAGCAGGCATCCACTCAAAAGTGGGGATTCACCACTTGACAGTGGGTACAAGGAAAGATTAAACATTCATTCTCCACACTGGCGGTAAACCATCCAAGGGTGCTTAATGTGAAATTAAATAAAATAATTGTAGCAATAAAGGACTGGAACAATACTACTGTTTACAGTCTTACAATATGAGAAAGAGCTGCAAAATTACATGAGAATTACAATAGCTTCAAACCACATAGAACTGGATGATCCCACACTAGATATCTACCCAACTTATTAAGGAAAGAACTGAAAAATCAAACTGTAACAAATCTGATATAAAATCCGCAAACTGAAATTCTGTAACAGCAAACTGTAGACTCACATAAATGCTCATAACTTCACCGAAATACCTCTGAATTGGCTGAAATCTTTTGCAAAGGCTCTCTAGAGAGTATGGCGCCCAAGATCACATCATGAAACTGCATCAAATCATCCTATTTTTATTTGGCACGAATCCCAAGGTCATTAAAGAGAGGTACGGCCCTCCTTGAGGGGCGATTTTGACATAAAAAATCAGAAACTTCAAAATTAAATCTGCAAACTTCTAAGAGGGGTCGCCACAAGCATTGAATTCATTTGATCAAATGCCCATCATCAAATAAAAATCACCATAAGAGCTACAAGTGAAATCGATTTTCAGCCATGTCTGTAACAGCAACTCCAAAACTGGAAATATCATCAAAAACTTTAATTGTGAGGCTCAATCTGCTAGTCTGGATGAGAAGCAGCAATAAAAACCAACTAGATGTTATCTTTCAAACACGAAATTGGATTGTAGCTAGGAGGTCAGCCTTCCTCGAAGCAAGAAACACAGTCATTCTGACAACATAACATTAGCAAAAATGTAACATGAACAAATGCTAGAGCAAGCTATGCTTTTACAGAAAATGATGTGACTTTACAACTTCTATAACTCCCAAGAAGGAGGGGGGCCCTTTCACCATTTTTGAAAAATTAATATTTAAAAAAAAAACATCTTAATTCACCTCCCTATGGCATCCAAACTCAAGGCATTATGATTTGCAAAAAATAATAAATATTTCTTCTTCATGAAGAGCCCACCCTCAATGACCACCTTTTAGAACAACTTGAAGTTATTTCACTGGGCCAAGGGGTCAATTGAAAAATATAACATTAATGCCTTTATTTCAAAATTTCACCAAATAATGCTTTGAAAGCCAAAATTGAAAATCACCTTATTGCTCCAACTAAAGAGGAAACTTAATAAAATGCTATCACTGAGATACTGCCAAAAAAAAGAACTTACTAAGAATAGTAAATTCCGAGAAATGCCACAATAACCCCAACAAAGGAAACCCCGATTTCACCTCAACGAGCCTATGGCCCTCCAGAATAGGCTGATGAGAAACTAAGTTGATCACTAATGAGTGAAGAGGAAACTTAATAAAATGCTATCATTGAGATACTGCCAAAAAATATAACTTACTAAGAATAGTAAATTCCGAGAAATGCCACAAAAACCCCAACAAAGGAAACCCTAATTTCACCTCAACGAGCCTATGGGCCTCCGGAATAGGCTAATGAGAAACTGAGTTGATCACTAATGAGAAGGGGACATTATACTTGACAATTGAAAGAGATCTTTAGTACATTGATGGCAGCCAAAAGGCTAGAGGCCTTTAGTGCAAAAAAAAAAATCGATCTACAATATGTTGGAACATGCTGTGAGTACGAATGTTACAAAAGACTGTGGAAAATTTGTAAGCAACCACAAGCTTCAAACATAAAATTGAAAGCAATAGTCCAACAAAAGGGATAGAAAAGAAGAGAAAATGGTGAAGAAAATAGAAATAAAGGTAAAAATTGATTAAATTGCTAGAGTTGAGAAATATTAAAATATCAAAGTGGAAAAATATGAAATATCGAAGTTGGAAAATATTAAAAGATTAAAATGGGAAAATATTTAAAAATTCAAGTTGGCAATTATTAAAATATTGAAGCGGAAAAAAGTTAAAGTAGCAAAATTGAAAAATATTAAAATATTGCCAATTAAAAAATATGAAGTATGAGCATATAATTGTGATTGTGTATGGACTCCATTCACATTTCATATAGTATGACATAGCAAAGTCCAACGACCACAAAGTAATATTGTACGTCCTTGGAAAGCATATTTTGTACGGCGCTGATAGAGAGTTTTGAACAGTCTTTGCAATATACGGTGGCAAACAAGAAACGATTATATCACAGCCAAGGGAGGATTGCAATGTATGGTCAAGGCTTCAGTGCAGAGAAGGTGTACGATCAACAGGATTTCAGCCATCAAGGAAGTCTTACGTTGTACGATGAAGTTTGAAAACTCACACCATACAACATTTGCTCAACGTGTGACCATAGTCTCATCACCCATATGGAAGTTTGTCATACAACCAAAGGAGGGGGCAGCAAACACAAAATGAAATTTGTTGTACGACAAACATTAAGGATTGCAAAGTACAGTTCATTGACGTACAACTTGCAACACACAACATATGGCTTGCAACAATTCACCGTACAGATCCTTCACAGTCAACTGCCTTCAATAGGGGCGAGATGGCAAGTGATTTCAACTTTGTTTGGCATAGAGACCTCTTTTAGAGATCTGCTTTATAGGCTGAAGCATCAGATAGTCTCCACTAATGAGCTCACACAACATAAGGATGAGGCCCTCTAGATGGTGCAAACAGTATGTGTTGAGTTGGCCAAATGCACACAAGACTTCCAAACACAATTAGCTCAACAAGTTGAGCTCACTGCAACAGAATGAGCTAGAGTGACTGTCGCAAAGGCCAAGCTAGCAAAGAAAGAGGAGATCGAGCTAACCAAATGTCAATTGGTGGAAGCTACACAGACGGTTAAGGTGACGAGGGAGCGAGAATTGTTAGTAGAACACCATTTGAAGCAACGCATAGAGAAGGCCCACACACTTCAACAGCTCCAATCCACAACATCCACTCCTACATCTTTTGTACATCCAAGGACGTCTTCTCATCCCACTTCTTAGTAGTTTTGGTTTGGTTTTTGCAGCTCCCAATTTCATTAGTTTTTGTTTGGAAGAAGGCTTTCTTTTTTGGGGCGGGAGGGGGGCGCTGATGTAGTTACTAATAAATAAATAAGTTATTTTGAAATTAATCCTTAACAGTTGGTTGTCAAATTTTTTTTTTTTAGCAAACAATCCCTTTTTTACTACAAACCATAGTTGACAGGAGACCGATACTGATACAGGAGACTGTTACCGATACTGGTACATCTATTTTTGAAAAATAGGAGATGGGGGTACTTGGAGATGCCAATTTTTTTAAATAATTTAATAATTTATAAATTTTCTACATTAAAACTGAAAATATCATGAGATTGAACTTTCAAAAACAAGAACATTGATAAATTTTAACATTAAATTTAAAGCTTAAACACACAAATGTCAAAGAGTCAAAGAGTTCATACTACATATTTAATATTATGCATTGAAATTTAGAAATGTTGATTTGCTTTCTTTCTTTTCATATGGAAACTTGTCGAAATGTAGGGCTTTTTGTTTCTTTAAATGAAAAATTGAGGCGTCTCCGATGAGTTTCCAATATGGGGGAATGCATCCCGGTATCTGAGATGTGTCCCAAGGGTTGGAGATGTGTCTCCGTGCAACTATGCTACAAACAAAGTTAGAGCTGGTCAAAATTGTCCCCTTCAATGCTGCAAGAAATATATAAATAAAAAGTGTTTATTGATTGCTTGATAAAAGAGGCTACAGCCAACTTTTCCTCACCTTTTTTTCTCATAGTCATAAGATACGATTTGGTGTTTGATGGAGACCACAAGTTGAAAAGAGCCAAAATACTATTGAACATTCACATCCAATAATAAGATATATCATTGAAACCCTTCATTTTGAAATATACAAAAATCACTACCAAACTGGAAATCCAACAAACAATAAAAAAAATTGATAATCTTTTGCAAACCCAAAATACTGCAAACTACATCACAACAATTTACCAACTGAATCTAAAATACAATCTGCAAATTCCAGCACAAAGGTGATTCCTATATGAAATCGCTCAAAATAGAATGACTGTTTTCATCCCCAAACCGATCTTCGCTACACACTAATAATCCCAATTTGCAATTAGTTTGAAAACTTAGAGGGTTTTCATTCTTGAAGCTTTCAAATTTCCAAAGGGTCTTTGTCCCAAGGAAAAGAAGAAAAACCCACGTTCATTCTTTCAAATTGACATTGCTTCAAAAAGTATGGGTTAACCCTTTTACGAAAACACTCCTCATATTTATAACTTTTTTTGAAGAAATAAAATAATATTTTTATTTTTGAGAAATATTCCTTAAAGTTATAAAAGAATTATTAAGTTTCCTTTTTCATCACTTATATGTACCATGAGCTTAATGACACTTAAAATAAACAATTATAACTCCTTTTTAATTAAATATAAGTTGTCTTTTAATTTTCACATTTTGACAACTTAATTTAATTATTTATTAATTCCTTAACATCAAAAAAAAGAGACATTACATTCCTTAAAAAGAAGAGGTTAGGGGAGGAAATGGAAAATGAGTGAAGGGAATGAAAACCACACAATGTTTACACACTTTGTCCTCATTCCACTTACCATTATGATTCTAGTTAAATTATCATTAGGTCAAGCATGCCAAATCAAAATGCAATAAGGTCATGCCTACTACCTAATTCTTGTCAAGTGGTTCATTTGTAGTCAAAAGTGTCCCCTTTTGTAGAGCAGCAAAGTCCATTTGTTGATAAGAAAGACCAAAGTAATGTAAATTTTAAATAAATCAAAGGCCCTTCCCATTATCATGATTTTCAACATTGCAAAATTAATCTTTTTTATAGGTCATATACAATTTCCACTTTGTGAAAGGGACCGAGGCCAATCTTGTGTAATCAAATATAAAGTAATTTCCACTTCACATATATAAATCTTCTACTTTTGTTTAAATGAATGAATCCTATTTTCAAGGGTTTGAAAGAGGTTCTCATGAAGCAAGCATGAACAGTTGATGATATGTTGGAACAGCACTAGTTAATGATCTGAGTTGTGGCAATCTCAGCAATTAAACTCAGTTGTTGTTACCATCGAAGCATAAATCCTCAAAAAAATTGCAAACATCTCGATTTTTTTTAAATCTTCGGCCAAACGATCTTTTCCCCAAAAAATCCCAATTTAATCAGCTGTGATTTTCAACGATTTTTAAGGGTTTAAATCACGTAAAAATCATGAAAAAATTGCCCAACCAACCTGTCATGAAACCCTAACTGCGCAAAGTCGTTATTTAATTAAGTTTTTTGTTGATTTTTAGCACTAAACTGAGCGTTGGTCATTGGGACATGGTTCTCCATCAAAGATTCGATAGATTTCATTAGGTTGTTGAGGTAAATCGCACGTAGGCGACCTTGAATGGATGTATATTTCTAATAGATGTTAAGAACATTAAAATAGAGACATGTTCTTTGGTATGCTTCTACGTTTGACATTAAGGACATTAACATGGAATGGTTAAGAGATGTGTTGCTTTTTCTCTATATTCCACACCATAGTTGGAAAACTCACCCCAAAGAAAAAATCGCCAAGCCAAAAATTGGAGAGTTTTTTAAAACTCGCCAAAAACTCGCCAAAAAATGGGAAAAACTTGGAAACTTAAAAAATTGCTTAAATTTCATTAGAAACACTTTTTTTTTGCAAAGCTAAGTTTTTTCGAAAAACTCGGCGAAAACTTACGAGTTTTTCGAAAAACTCAAGAGTTTTTTGAAAAAACTCGGAAAAACTCGTCCCCGCGAGTTAAACTCAAAAAAACTCGTTTTTAAAAAAAACTTGCGAGTTTTCTGCGAGTCTGCCAACTATGTTCCACACTATTGTCATTTGCCTTAGGCTCGTGGCAATGCTTTCCATGTATATAAATCCGAAGACGCAATTTAGTGGGAAATAGTAGACAATATCATAAATACTAAGTAAGGCTTTTATCTTATTTTTTAAACATATTTGAACGTATGAACCTTAAAAGAGTACTTGCCAAAAGTAAATATAGAAAGCCGAACTAAACTAAAACGAAACTCTATTGGCTTGATATCAAACTAAAGAGGTTTGTTTTCTTTGAATTCTTGTGATCCAAACTATTCAAAAGAATTTTAACATTTCAATTGTCAACAATAATACCAAGGTGGTTGTTTAGATTATCAAGGTTGGGTTGGGACAAATTTTCCTTTTCAGATGCTAACAAGGTGTGATAACTTGGTGCTTCAATTTGACACTTTCCATCAAGTTTTAATGACAAATGGGCAGGGTAGTGACAATTGTATAATCATTAGGAAGCATAAGTATATACATAATAGTATATAGACATTGTGGAATCGGAAGCAAAATGGTTCCTATCAGGGAAATAAAAATCAGCTTGTAATGCTAAAGAGCATGAACTGTAGCAGAATTTTATATCAAAATGAAGGATTGTTTTGGTTATATTTAAATTTCCTATATAATTGGTGAAACTCACTGCTTAAATGCATGCCTTGCTCCTGTTTGGGAACTACATTCCATTTAGGATCATCATATACATGGAGGTTCAAAAGGCTTGCAAGGAGTACAATAGTAGTACATGAATGCTTTAGACATGTATAGTCTAGCATTCCATGCATATTAAATAGGTATCATGCAAACTAATACATGCCTTGAGAGAAGTCATGCCCTAGTCTTGTGGGCTTATCTTAATCTATCTTGAAGCAAGCCTCATATATTTTCTCTTTAACGATCCAGATAGATCTCAGCAGCAATTGTCCCATTGAAAGGGAATGTTCCTCATGCTTTGATTTTCCATTTAAACTTGTACCTATAATCTCTCAAATTCTCAACTCAAAGTCTATCAATGTTTTTAACTCCGTTATCCACTTATATGCAAAATCAAGGAACTTTAGTTGTATAATAATAGCTAAAATTGTGGCTCAAATTGTTGCTCTCTTCTTTTGTACTAGCAAGTCTTTATTATCTAATGGAAAAATATTTAACACTCCCTTTACTCTTTTACAAATCTGCTAAAATAGTTATCAATGAGAACATCTCAATATCATTTATGGTCTTTCGAGATTTAAGATTTGTTTCAAAAGCATTTTCTATTACTCTATCTTGAGCTATTTGATTCAAAACCTATTAAGTTGAACTTTGCAATTGCTTCCTTTGTCATATAATTTCTCTCTTTCACACTCTTCATAGAGTTCTCTTTGACATTGTTCAAGAAATTGCAAATATTGTTAAATCACAGATATGAACCAATTGATTCCCATTTTGTAATTTATGATGTCTGCTCAACAAAGGAAAACTGTCCTTTTAATGACTTTCTTGAGCCTAAGGATTTCGAGATCCTAGAGGCCAACTTGGATAGTCACGAGGTTGAAGACTTAGGAGAGACTCTAAACCAAGAGCTTCATCATCAAGACTTGCAGCCCTCTAGCATAGCTCTATTTATAGCAGCAAGAGTCATTGGCTATGTTTGATTTTTTGTAACTTTGTACTTAGTTTATAGGTTGAGTTTGTAGTTGTACAAACTATATTGTAATTGAAATTTTATCAACTGTAACCATCTAGTTATTATTTATGCACTATGAAGTATGCAATGTAATAAGCGATATGAATATAAACAACAAAATCCTATTTCCTACAATTCATGGGTAAAACTCTATTTTATTTGTTCTCTATATCTCTATATCTCTATACTATGGAAATGCCCTTAAATTTCAAAGAAAAAGATTCTCTTTTTCTACAAATTTTTACGGTTTTTTTAAATCCGACTTTTTTCCCGATTTTTTCAGAAAATCATTTACTTTTGGTTTTGCCAATTTTTTCCCCAAACGATTTTTGCTGCTATGGTTCTTACCTCTGTCCCCGCATGCACTCATTTTGACTGCAAACAGAGAGAGGACAAATAAGTAAATGATGTGACATAACTAAATAAGTAAATGTTGTGGCATAACTAAATAAGTAAATGATGAGACATAATAGCATGCAACTGTGGTATGATTTCCCTGCAATATATCTGTTGCATGCAGCATTGTACCTAGACAACTCAACACAAAACTAACCATAGTTAGGAGACTTGGCAAGTTGGCAAGTACTGGACAAGTTGCCAGGTAATCATCAAGAAAAATTCAGAGAGAGTTTTTCCACAGTTAACCCCCAGAATTTTCTAGCAATTCTTTGACAGTTTTCAGTGAGTACTCCGTGAGTCTGACCCATTGACTCATGCACATTTTGGGGTTTCTTCATATCAACAAGCTACTGTACATTGCTGGGCATCTTTGGAGCCCATTTCATAGTGATATTGCATCCATACTTAGGTCCGAATTTGTAGTAGCAAACCGAACACTAGGATAATCAGAATTTGGTATGTTTGGATGAATATTTTGGCGATTCATTGTGCTGGTTACATTCATGTTTATGATTAGACAAATCTGCTATGTTATTTGATGCCATTGGGAAGATTATATGTTGCTGCTAATGCATGTTTAAAATCAGAAAATTTGGGCATAAATCTGTGTTGCGAAAATCAGAGAAATTGCATATATTTCAGTTGGGATATTTCAGATGTTCTCTTGTATGAGTTGACATTATCCAATTCACATCATTTAAGTGCTATAGTACAAACAGGTTTTTAATAATGTATTTAAGTGAATAATATATGGAGGTTTGAGCTATAGTTTAGAGATGAGCCTTCACTATTATCAAAATGTTTCTCTTCATCATTTCATGTTCATTCAACATCTTTTAATATATTTGTATGGTAAGAACTTAGTTAATTTTAATCAATAATAAATATATAAATGAAAAATACCATTTCTTCTCTTTTGCCCTTGCAATTGCTGTTTTTCGGTTCTCATTTTTGGTTAGTATATGTCATATGCACTGTCAACACCACGGCCAAGTTCCATTCCCACATTCACCACTACATCATCCTTGCTAGAAGCATCACCTCGTCAAGTGATCCAGGGATATAGAGTCCAAATAAGTCCCACTCTACCCTTCTAGTTATCATGGATTATGAGTCTCTCTTATTGGCAGGGATAGAAGTAGGCTCCAAAATTGAACATACTTTTTTTTTGATAAATTAAATCTGGGGTTTAACTAGCCCCAGCCAGTGAGGCCACAAACAGGGGTCCTCATCTCCATACCTTGAAACACATTATCCACCAAAGACCAACTTTAAGCAACACAACAATGTCCACTGCAGGACACAAACTCGATACCTATAGCTAACACCCAATAGACATACCATGAATATTTTTTATGTCAGGTTGTTCCAGCCATTGGTCCTGTACCTGTTCCACTCCTATGCTCTCTATATAACGTGTATTGCTCCTAGCAATCAGTTATCAGATCATAGAGAATATGTGCAATTCATAGCATTGTGGAGAATATAGTATCTATGCGAAGTCATTCTTGTGCTCAAAGTTATATGAATATAACAGTTATCACTGCAGCATATCTGTATCATGTGTGATGACCTCACCTTCCTTCTCCCATATGATGTGTTATACTATAGTGTTTTCATTGTGTGATATTATGTAGATGGATTAGTGTGTGCATAGAGATTTTCCTTCTACACATTCCAGTTCCACGTTTGAGGAATCCTTGATTTATCATGATTATAAGGATTGTAACTAGAATATCAATCCCATCATCAACTTAAATGCCAAAATACATATTATTTCAATTGGTCTTTGTTATATATTTTTTTAAATTTATATGAAGTTTGATCGTAATTAGCTAAGAACTTAGTTTCCTATTTGAGATGATGCCTTGAATTGTTTTAAACATCTATGGACTTCCTATAACAAATTTTTTATCTACATGTATTTAAATATTGAAATAGTTAATAATAGAAATAAAGCATTTCATTGCATGTGAAAGATGCGAAGGCTCAGTTTATTTTAGAAAAACCAAAAGATGCAAGTAATGCTTACCTGCTTTCCAGGTAAAGTTAATCTAAGGATCTTTTCAAAGGCATCTAGGTAATCTTCTCCACTCATGATAATACAAAAAATGGCTCGGCGAGCTTCCGTATTCATCCTTTGAGAAGATGCTAGATGTAGCATCTTTTGTGCTTCTGCAACTTCTGCATCAATCACATCAGCAATCCCAACCTTACAGTCTTTGCCTGCTGTCTCCATATCTCCAGAAAGCCACCACTGCCCTTTCTTGTTAGGATCTAATAGTCTATTCCATTTTATACATCGAAGTTGAACATCATCTACTCTAAGCTGCAGATGTAACATAAAACATTCAATCAGACTTTAACGCATATCTACTTCCAAATAAGAACTCTTATCAAACATTGCTGCAGAGTTAAAAAGTACACATGGTTTATAACAGAGTAACAGAAATTTAACTAACTGTATTAAATTTCAAAAATAATTGGAATTAAAATTACAGTAAACCATCTCAAGTGCCTAAAAACACATCAATTGTATTTATATGCAATTACTTAATAGATTAAAAACTGTCCACCTAAAAATACATCAATTATGTTTATATGCAATTACTTAATAGATTAAAAACTGTCCATCTATACATAGAAACCTTAGCTTAACTGCAAAAGAGTCCAAAGTGGTACTATACCACGATGAAGGATGTCTAGAAGGATGAATTGCCAAAGGTGGAAGGTTAGGTAGTAAGGTCGATCTACACATTCAGGTAAACATCTTGTGCAAGTTAGCGAGCAGGAAAAATTTTCTCTAACTTCTGCCATTTCTCAAATATTTGAGTCTAGTACATTTGCAGAGACCAAAGGGAAATCTGAATGGGAAGCTACCATCAAGGCGGAAATGATGCCTTGATGAAAAATAAGACTTGGGTGTTGTCAACATTGCCCCCAAAAAAGAAATCCATTGGTTGCAAATGGATTATAATTTATAAAATAAAGTGTAAATCAGATGGTTCTTTAGACTAGCATAAAACTCATCTTTTTGCTAAAGAATATGCATAGGAAGTAGTAGACTATGAAGAGACATTTGCTCCTGCTGTAAAAATGGTAACCTTTTGGTTGGTTATCTCTATTGCTGTTCAATTTGGATGGAAGGTATGTCAGATGGATGTCAAAAGTGCCTTCTTGAATAGAGAAGCGGAGGAAGAGGTCTACATGACTCAACCGCAAGGGTCCCAAGTTCCAAGCAAAGAACATTTGGTTTGTAGGTTGGTAAAGTCCTTGTATGGATTAAGCAAGCTCCTTGAACCTGGTATTTTAAAATTGGTTAATATCTTAGAGATTCTGGTTTCAAAAATAGCTATTCTGAAACCACACTCTATGTCAAAATCAATAGTGGTGACCTAATGATCCTAATTGTCTATGTTGATGATCTTGCATCACTGGATGCAGCGCTATTTTAATTCAACAGCTGAAAAATTATATATGTTTTATTTTTTAAATGATAGATCTAGGCCTGCTTCAATATTGTTTAGATGTAGAATTTTCTCAAACTAATCATAAGATCTTTGTATCACAAACTAAGTATGCCAAATCTCTCTTTTAACAAAATTCCAAATGACTAAATGTAATCCTATATCTACACCCATGGAAGTTCAGATCAAGCTCTCAACCAACATTATTTGATCACTAGTCACTGAAACAATGCATTGACAATTGGTCAATAGTTTGATTTATCTTACTACTACAAGACCAGATCTATGTTTTGCAATTAGTTGTCTTTCTGGTCAATGAAACAATGTATCAACAATTGTTCAGTATTTTGATTTATCTTATAACTACTAGACCGGATCTATGTTTTACAATTAGTTGTCTTTCTCATCTCATGTCTAAACCTTAAGAAGAACATTGGCAAGCTGCAAAACAAGTCCTTAGCTGTAATGTCCCCTTCAAGCTAGACATCAGTTCTCAGTAGGATGAGCCTATCAATTGACCCTCGTAGGCTAATGAGTATGGATAGAGGGTCTTTTGAGGCAGATACCTAGTCAGTGGATGGTTTAATTCTTCTCAAGAGATTAGTGGGGTTCAGGCTTGGTCTTTGCAGAGGTTTCAGAACTCAGTTTCTCATACTTACTATTTATAGCAAGTCACTGATGAGGTAAAAATAACCTCATCATTATAATGGGCTCAATATGCAAACCTATACCTTTCAGCCCAATTTACCCTGCCAATTAATTACCTTTAGGATAAATAATTGCCCTCTTTTTGTGAATAAGCGTGCAAACTTTACTTCTTGAAATTAGTCAAATTAAGCTAACTTATGTTGATTTAATGGTTTAGTCCTTGACCATTTCACAGGTCAACTTCCACTCTCGATTAACATTCCAGTCAAAAGGGAAATGAACGCAAATCTTAACACTTTTGAAAACAAGCGAGCGAGCGCCAGAATTCCAGGAGCATACGTTATGGATCGATTATTCTCAATTTCAAAAACTTTATGGCTCATGCCGAGCTTCTTTAATATTTCATGTCATGGGCTTTAAAGTCCATTAGTTGTTGACAATCTATTAAAGACTTTATCGATTGGAAAGTAGGATTTTGTTAGCCACTTTCATATAAAAACATGCAACTGTTGCAAATGATGAATATAGAAGAATACCATTATGCTGCCAATATGTCTTTTTAAGAAAAACTACCATATGAATAAAAATGAGTTTTTCCCCCACACTTTGAATTTAGTATTTGAAGTTCCGGAGCACCTTCCTTCACTTGTTTTTGTTAAATCATTTTATGTTAGCTATTAGATTGCTATCTTTTGCACTAGATCAATGTTTCCTAGTTTTTTTACAAGTTTTCCTTCTTCAGCAATTTACACATTCTTTAGATTAATCATTTCCATGCTTTCTAGCTTAGTGGTGATGCTTTTCAGATTCATAGTTTTCTGCTTTCTAGTTTAGATTATTCCAGCCTTCTAGATAGATGATTTACTGTTTTCAAAGTTAGAGGCCCTCTAGTTTAGAGTTTTATTCAATTGTTTAGTATTTAGGAAACCTGAGAGAGAGATAGTTGAGATGTCTTCTATTGCATACAGCCTTTGGACACTACCCGATCGATATATGAATGTGTTTATTAATTAAAGTTTTAGGACCTGACGACAGCCTATCACTTTTTGGCGTCGTTGCCAAGCAAGCCTTTTTCTAGTGTTCGTAGGAGATATCTTGAATACCTCTTTTAAGGATAGAAATAGTCCTTTGGCTTCTTTTCTGCATGGTTAGAAAACGAGGCCCCCATGGAAGGTTCATACCAAAAACCCCCCAATCAACATACCAACAACAAGTAGGGAGGAAGGCAACTCAGATCATGAACTTACTAAGGAATTGACTGAACAAGGTCAACCTGAGACCTTCCCACACACCCCGCAAAGAGAACATATAATTGTAGAGGAGTATATTCCCTTACAAACTCTAGAACCTTGCCCAATTGAGCGAATTTTGGAAGAGGATCGCATCCCCTTCCACATCATGGGTGACCATAGAAATGTCGCCAACAACAATGATAACCCTCCACCACCACCACGCACATTCACTTATCCTATTGCTATTGATGCAGATGACAATACGACAATGAAAAATATCTCACCAACCTTCTTGCCAACCTTCCGGGGTTTGTCTACTGAGGACCCTGATCAGTTTCTATTTGAGTTTAAAGTCTTGTGTCAGACATATGACTATAAGAATGATAATCAGAAACTAAAGCTTTTCCCTTCCACTCTGAAAGACTCAGCTATGTGCTGGTTTATGGGATTAGCTTCTCAGTCGATAACCTCCTAGGAAGAAATGGAGTCTGTCTTTTTGGAGAAGTACCAAAGTTACTGCAGGCTCAGCGATAGGAAAGAAGAACTGTTCAAAGGAAAAATGAGGATGAAAGTTTAGAAGATTACCTAGATAGGCTTATCTTCTTATCTAAGCATTGTGGTGGAGAAGCCATAAGTTTGGATATTTTGAAGACCTTATTCCTTAAAGGTCTCGATGAAGAAGCTCGAAGGAGCTTGGATTTAATGGGAAAAGGAGACATGTCCCAATTGGGACTGGATGATATTATGCAACTGTGTCGCAATTTCTCTTGAACTCGAGGAGGAATCAAGAATTCCACTCTCTTTAAAGGTTCCAATGACATTAGCAAACTTCGTGAAGAGCTCACCAACTTCAAAACCAACATTCTTGTCCAGTTAAACACTACTTTAGACAGCATACAAGCTAAAACCCGAAATCCTGAAACCTTGTCCATCTATTGTCCCAAGTGTCAAAACAAACATTTGCTACGAGAATGCTCTTTGGACAAAGTTGATAAGATTGACGTTTGCCAAGTATGTGACAAAAATCACCCCACCGATCAGTGTGAGCTACTGAATGCCATCAAAAATTCCAAGAAAACAACAACCCCAGTCGAGGAAGAAGTGAACATTGTCAATCAAAGAACTCGAGGCAATTTTTCCTATGGCCAGAATTCCAATTCCAACTGGCGACCCCAGCCAAATTGGAACAATAATCAATGGGCAGCACCCTGGCCATAGGCACCACCTCCAGTACCTCCTAATTGGGGAACCTATCCTTGGGGACCACCTGAATGGGTAAATCAATCTTCGGGTAACCCTCAGTGGCCTAACCAGCCTCAACAACAGTGGTACCTTCAAAATCCCATTCCTCAATGGAATCAACCTCAGCATTAGTTTTACACTAGCCCCAGGAGAATGCCTACTCAACAACAGAATCTTCTACCACCTCCCCAGAATACGCAACAAAATGAACAAGTTAACCAGCCACAACTTCCGGCGCAACCAGTTTCGAACCCAAAGAACAATCGCCCAAATACTCCGGTATATTCTGCCGAACAAGACAATGTCACTGGACTCAACGCCATACACTGTGGAAATCTACAATTGAGGTCTGGAAAAACACATTCGCAACCGACTATTGAAGAAATCTTAGATGAACCTATCAAGAAGTCTACTGAGTGTTGTGACCTAATTCACACCTCGCCCCATTGCAAATGGGGACCCTCGTAGTTTTCCTTTTTAGGGTTTTGCCGTTGCGCGTCTGGTCTCTGTTTGGGGTTTTGGGGTTTAAGTTTTGAATGGTCACCCAAGTCAAGTCAAAAAATTTGAGCCTAGATCACTGTGCAAACGTCATCATCATGCTTAGGAGGCCTGAAAGGCGAAGATCGACTATCATTTCAATCAATTCTGACACCTCCTACTTTTTAGGGTTATCACTTTGGCCCCCTATTTTTTAGGGCCTACTTTTTTGGCACTTTTGAGCAATTTTGAGATCCCTATTTTTTAGGGGCTATTTTTAGAAAGTTGCTATTTTTGGAAATTTTCTATTTTTAGAAAGTTTCTATATTTAGAAGGGGCCCGAATTTCAAAAATCCACTCAGAAGTTTGAAAAACTCAACAGAGCTCTCAGAAAATCAACTTGAAAATTTTATGAATTCATGGTGAAAAATCTGAAAAATTCATAAAGAAATCTGGAAGATTCATGGAGAAGACTGAAATTAATGGTGAATTTGCCTAAGTGTGAAGTCCAATCAGCATGGAGAAAGAAGAAGTTGATGTCAAAAGAGCTTCAGCCAGAAGAAACAATGGCATGGAGTAGGGTGAAGTCCGCCCTTGTATGGCAAGACATAAGACTAAGCCCGCCCAGCAATGGCATGGATGAATGCAAAGTCCGCCCTTAACTGGCATGAAGGTATGGCAAGTCCGCCTTGGACAAAATGAAAGGATGGCATGAGAAGAGGTGAAGTCTGCCCTTGAGTGGCACAA
Source organism: Sequoia sempervirens (assembly GCA_007258455.2). Lineage (NCBI taxonomy): Eukaryota > Viridiplantae > Streptophyta > Pinopsida > Cupressales > Cupressaceae > Sequoia > Sequoia sempervirens. The sequence continues at coordinate 961,855,108 of VDFB02281492.1, read as the reverse complement.
GATCATGCCAAGTCCGCCCTTGGACACAATGAAAGTGGCAAGGAAATGGATGAAGTCTGCCATAGGCAAAAGAAGAAGTGGCATGAAGTCATGGCAAGTCCGCCCTTGGACAAAACATTGAGTGGCATAAAAACATGCCAAGTCTGCCCTTAGCCAAATGTTGGATGGCTTGAAGTTGAGGTAAGTCCGCCCAGCCACATAGGAAAATGACTCAACACTTAGTGAAGTCCGCCTAGTCCATGAGGTGATGGCATGAGAAAATGGAAGGAAGTGAAGACAAGTTCGCCCAGCACATTATGATATGGCCTAAACAATAAGCAAGTCCGCCTTAAAGTGAAATGCATGGCTTGAACATAGATGAAGTCCGCCATACTTAGAAGAGTTAGAAAAAAAAAAAATTAAAATTTTGCCTATGTATGGACTTTGGAAAATTAAAAAATATACTTGGCCTTGAGAAAATTCGCAATACTTGGAGAAAATAAGAAACTTTTTTGCAAGTCTAGCATTAATTTACTTCATAAATTTTGCCAAATGACTTAGGAAGATGGAAATAAAATTTTGCCAGAGACTTAGGACTGAAAGAAAATCATGGCAAAATAAAATTGGAAGATAAAAATTATGGCGTAATAAATTTGGAAGAGAAAATTTATGACAAAATAAATTTGAAAGAAAACTAATGGCAAAATAAAATTGGAAAAAAAAAATTTCGCCTAAGGCAACAGCATGAAAATTTTGGAAAATCAAATTTGCCTTAGATGAAAAATAATTTGCCATAAAATTAACGGGTTGAAAATGACACATAAAATAATTATTCTTTATTTTCAACACCTCAAAGAGATAAGCTTCAAAAAATCAAAATTGGAAAAATACAAAAAGAGCTTTACTCAACTGGCGTCGGATTTAGAAACTTTCCCGGAGATTATCATTGAGGATAGAACTTGCCATTCGAAAGCTGAGTGCAATCCAAGTTAAGACTCGATTTAATGGAAACAATTGAAATTTGCTAAATGGGTCGATTTTCTCATTTTTACAAACATTCGATTTTCGAAAGAAAAGTGTGAGAAGAAAGTTTGTCTAAGGCACGAAAGTTGAGAAAAGTTTGAAGCAAAGTGAAAGAAGCAAATTTGTACCAGTTGGCATTGTGATTGTGGCTATTTCATTTGTCCAGAAGAGCCAGGCAGATTTATTTTTTTCCACTTCATTTTGGCATAAAAACTCCGTCCATTCTTTTCTTTCCAGCGTAATTCTTCACGAAGTTTGATCTGACAACTAGCTGGATTATTTTTCGAGTAATTTAAATTTTGAATTCTAATTATTCTCTTTGTTTCTTCTTGCAGATTTGTTTTCGAGAGAGTAAATATGAAGTTTGCCAGCAAGGGTGTGCAGCTGCAGTCAAAGATTAAATCCAAGTGGGAGCATATTGTGGACACCAACCTTGGCCATGTTGACCTCGATGATTTCAGGGAAAGAATGTACGGAAGTGATAAACGTTTGCCTACGCCAATTGCAAGAAGGATGATGCGCAACGGAATTGTTCATGTAGCTGGATTTCCACCAACAAAAGAGTGTCCGGAACTTATGGTGGAATGTGCAGTGCATTATAATGCATGGGAAAGACAGATAGAAGCTCCTGACGAAAGAGTTTTTGCATACTTGTCCGAGCCAGCCATTCAAGAAACTTTTGGAATTCCAGTTTACAACCAAACATCCTACCGAACCAAAGAGGATGCACTTGAGCTTTACCAAAATCAGCAAGTCCTTTGTGCATCAAACATAAACAAGACTTGGTTGCTGAAGCCCAAACCTACCGCGGGGAAGATGCCGAAGAAGTTGGCCAGAATACATTTCAAAGAAGAATATGGCGACATCGTTTTGCTGCTGAATAGAATAGTAGGCAATCCTCAGGGTGCGCCTTTCGAAAACTGGATGTAATATTTCATTGATGAAATAATTTCCAGAGTGAAGATGTTTAACTGGTCCAGAATGATCAGTGATAGCCTCCATGAGCAGTTGGTCAACCTAGAGGAAACCAAGACCTTTCATATGAGCTCGTACATCATTTATTCGCTTGCAAGGTCTTACAAATATTCTAGCTTGGTTTGCAAGGGTGTGGTTGGCAACGGCGAAGGACAGCTCAAGGCCTATGATTGTTATCCACAGTTGCAGCTAAAGGAGAAGCCACATTTCAGGCGAGCACATGACGCCTTCCTTATGTACATCACTCGACTTCTCCAAGGCGGAACACATCAAAGACTCACCCGTGAGGCCAAGAGTCTGATTGACCGATATGGATCCTGGTTCATCCAGTATCCCAAGTTTACCTACATCAGGATTCAAGGATTCTCAGGACGTCCTTATAGACTGCCCATTTATCCGACTAACAAAATGGTTTTGTTGGAAGTTCTAAGGCAATTGGAAACATATCAGAATATCCAAAGGCCGAAACAGAAGGCAGCTGTCACTTTTCCATTTTTCATCGGCAATATGGAGGAATCGTGTCCAACGGCACAAGCAGCGGAGAGTGCTCGACTGGAGATTCAGAAATATCCATTCATATCTTACAAGCCAAGGAATAACTTTGATCCACTCCATCACATTGGAACGGTGGACGGAGAGAAATACAAGCACCGGATAGACTTAGAAGATTTTTGGGCTAATGCAACTGATGAGTATGATGTAAGGAAGAGGCTGTGGACAAGATTGCCACTAAGTATGATAAGGGCAACAGAACTTTTCAAGGTACCTGATCAATTGGAGGATGACGGAGTATATTTGCAGCCAGACTTCGATGAAAACGAGCCACTTCCTCCTGTGAGATGGTATGAGCCTGAGATGAGTGACTTGGCAACATTCATGCGGCCTGTATTCAAATATTCTCAATGGTGGATAGATCAACAAATGCAAGTTTTGCGGCGGAGAAATGTGCAATTCAAATATGAATTGATGGGTGATTCAGAACCCTGTTCATCAAATGCCGGTGCATCTCGTGGAGATGGACCAACAGATGCCACCCAATTGAGAACGAGGAAAGAAATTGATGAATCCGCAAAGCATGGCAAGAATAAAATAATAGATGAAGGGCCTTCTCAGAAGAAGCACAAATCCAGACCTCTTTAGTCAGCCACTTCCAGAAATATAGATGAAATACTTGCCATGGATGAAGAGTCTTGGGAGCATGTCAGATTTCCTTCTCCAGTTGGAGATGTGGAACCAGTGCAATTGGAAGATGATGATCAGCCTTCTCCTACCGGCACGAAAATTCTGGAATCGGACAATGACACAGACATCATGGATGGGGAATTTGAAGAGGGAATGATTTCCGCCCTCCAAGGAATCCAGGAAGACCCATCTGTGCAAGAAATTCCGAATATGCCAGAAATCCAATCGGTGCAAGAAGTTCAAGATGTGCAAGAAATTCCGGATATGCCAGAAATCCAATTGGTGCAAGAAATTCAAGATGTGCACGAAGATCAAAATATGCAGGATATTCAAGAAGTCCAAGATCAGCAAGAAGACAGAATTGAGCAGTCAACCATCCCGGATTGGCTAAGAGAAAGGTTAAAGAGAAAGGCGCCAGAAGAGGTTCCTAAAGAAGATGATGCCACAGATTTCTTGACCAGGCTAGAACAAGCTGCCACAAGAAAGAAAGCCAAGAAATTTTCGGCCATACAAAGGGATGAGGCCGGCAATCGCACGGTGCAAATAGCAGTGCCTACAACTGATAAGTTCCAAGATGAGATTGCTCCGAATGAATATGCCATCACAACCATTGATAAGGGTCCAACAACAAAGGGACAGGAAGTTGAGGACTTAGACAATTCCGTTGCCACTATCAAGTCTAGGCTGGAAAGGGAAGTGGCAAAGAAAAAAGAATATAAAAAAGAGATTGAGATTGAGCGTCTCAAAGATTATATCCAACACTTGACCAGGCCACTCAATCAAGGTGACCAGGCAGCACTTCCACCTCCAAATTCTTCACAAGAACTGGTTAGAAATTTTGAAGAAGAATTGACAACAGCCAGAGAAGCTAGGGACTGGATGGCTGGAAAGAAAGATGAGGCAATGGAATTCGCGGAGAAGCTGGCATATGTATATGAACAAACTTCCTTTCTGCTGTCACGAGTTACAGACTTAGCAGAATCATGGGATGGCCTTGAAGATATCCAGAATAAGATTATCCCATGTATTCGAGAATTAAAAGGCATCTCGAAGCAAAAGTTGATTGATAACAAGATTATTGAAGCTGGAGCTGCATTTGATTTTATTGGCTGGTCCTATGCTCTGATTTCACGAAGAGAAATCTTGGAAAGGGTAAAGCAAGATAGCGCCAAAGTTAAAGAGCAGGTGAAGGAGATTCGAAGTAAGGTTTACCAGATGGCTGCAGATATGCTTGACTGAGATATTGTCCGAAAGAAACACTTGCGGCCACAAAATTTAAAAGAACAAATTCAAAGAATTTTCTCCACCACCTCTCGGCCAATCATGAAAGAAAATTTCACCAAGGCATTCCACTTCATGACCGTCAGGAGGCTTCCTTGTAGAATGAACCAAAATGGACGACCACCTTTGCAGGATGTGTTGAGAGTTTAGACTTGCTAGAATACAACATCAATGCTCTTCCGGACATTGCCATGCAAGAAGTCGGCTGGATCGTGTCAAAGTTCGCCGAACGTGATGCTTTGCAGGTGGATAAGGATGCAACTCCAGATGCCTAAAGTTCTCTCCAATTAACTGATGGATGTCTAGGAAACCCTAATTAGGGTTTAGTTATGTTAAATCTGGGCCATTGATCTCATTTTAATCTTGGCCATTCATTGTAATTCGGGAATGCTATATAAACCCCCCCCCACTCTCTCTCATTAGATTAGAAATTGAGATTAGATTAAGAGGAGATAAATAGAGGAATACATAGAGAATTAGAGAATTATTAGAGAATAAGAGAGAGAGTTTTATGAGATTGTTGCAAAAGACTATTTTGATAATAAAGTTCATCATGCATGAGGTGCTTTGAATCCTTTGATTGTCAAATGGTTGCATGGTTACATACTTCTCTTCCTCGTCTAATAGATTTGAATTAGAATTTTGTTTAAATGTATGTTAAAGAGAATGATAGATTGATAGCAAAGGTTAGCGAAACTTAGCTCATACTTTCTTTGAGTGGATGCTTTTCATTCAATGTGTAAAGTTAGACTGAGCTTTATCGTGGATGCTTCAACGTTTACTCCGAATAATGTTGCTCTTTTGATGGTATTGTTCGTGGTGAAGAAATCTCAAGCACAAATCCCAGAAGATTGCACTTGCTTTGTGTAGTTTTCGTTTAGCGTGGCGAAGCAAAGTATTGTTTATTTAGTTTCACTTAATCTTTGCCATCTCTTGATTTCATAGGACTAGCATAGGATTTCTAAACCCTTACCTTTTTCACTTTTTTTATATAAAGTCAGAAAACCCCAAAATAATACTGTATTCACGTCTTCGCTTTTCTAAGTAACTTGCAAAAGTAAATCCCTATTGTGCCCACAGCAAATCACATCAAACCACAAAGCTTATCCACACTCATCTTAAACATTGGAATTATCGTATGATCTTACTTGCAATCTTAGCATACGAGGTAGTTTTTCAAGAGGGGATATAGCGTCTTTGACACTTTATTCTAGAATGTTTGTTGTGTCATAAAACACGCATCAACACTGAGAAAACCACAAGAACACCCACATCTATAAAACAAATCCCAGACACTACACAACATGAGCCCGACCCACCATCTTCAGTTGGAGCTTCCGACCTACCTTAGGATGAGGGGGGTCAGTCTCCAACTGAACCTCCGAAGGATCCCGCACCTAAAGACAAAATCAAAGCACCTTTTCCAGAGCGACTGAAACCAATTCCTGTGAAAGATGCTATGGAAACGACCTCACCCACTAAAACTGCATTGATACAAAAAATTAAACAATTGCAAATTGAAGTTACCTTGTTACAGGCAATTAAAGAGATCACTGAGTTAAACCAACTGATTAAACAGTTGTGTATTAAGACCCCAGGGAGAAAACCAAAACGAATCAACACCGTCCACATAAATGGGTACCTAGCTGAGTTGTTGGTTGGGACGGCCATTGCTCCGAAATATGATGATCCAGGTAGTCCGCTTATAACAGTAACAGTTAATGAGGTAGCAATACCTAATGCTTTGGTGGACCTTGGAGCAACCATTAACGTGATGACTGTTGATGTGATGGAAAAACTGGGACTTACTGATCTACGCCCCACAACTACAGTTTTACAGATGGCAAATCAATCCATAGCTATTCCCAAGGGCATCATTGAAAAGGTTCTTGTTAAGGTGGATGGATGGGAATACCTAGTAGATTTTCAGATAATTGAATCCCTTACGCCCAAGGACAGTTATCCAATAATTTTGGGATGACCATGGCTGGCTACTATTGTAGCCAAAATTGACTGCAGGGAGGAGGAATGACCATCTCACATGGGACTAATAGCAAACATTTGTTTTTGTATCCTCCTACCAAGCCTGTCGTACACAATAAAGTATGGGTTGATTAACTGGAAAGCCCCAACGGATAGGAAAATTTGGCTTCACTGGCCATGGTAGTTATCAAACAACATGGTGAAGAATTAGAGGATGAATTGGAGAACGATGTGGAAAATCTTACCATGGATTCGGGCAATGAGGAAATGTCAAACGTAGAAGAAATCCTAGAACACCGAATCAACATAGATCATGCAGAATTTGATGGTGCCAGTTTCATCGAATTACCTTGTCCTTTGATAAACCTAGTTCCAAAAACTCACCATTTCTTTGTAGATGTTGTCTGGCTTCATAAAACTATACCTCACAACTGTCCACTTAACACCCTGATAAGGCCCATGTACACTATCATGTCCAACCATCCGGGAGTCAAGACCATTATGTTGCTGCTAGGGAAAACTTTGAACATCAACAGTTGGTTGACTGAGACGGACGAACAAAGATTGTTTGACACCCTGGTGAATAGATCTAAAGCATTTTCCTGGGACTATACAGATATGAGAGGAATACACCCTAGTGTGCGTACGCATCATATCTATACTAAGGATGCTCGACCTGTTTGCCAAACACAATGGAGACTCAGCCCTGCTCTAAAAGACATCGTTAAAACCGAGATTGAGAAACTCTTACAAGTAGGATTTATCTACCCAATTTCTGATAAGTGGGTGTCACCCTTGGTTGTAGTTCCAAAGAAGAATGGGAAGTGGAGAGTGTGTCTAGACTATAGGAAGCTTAAAAAAGCAACACACAGAGATTATTTCCCCCTGCCATTCGTGGACCAAGTGTTGGATAACTTGGCCGAGAGGAAATATTTTTCCTTTTTGGACAGATTTAGTGGATACAACCAAATACAAGTAGTAGCAAAAAACCAAGATAAGACGACCTTCACCTGCCCTTGGGGGACATTTTCATATCGAGTTCTTCCCTTTGGGCTATGTAACGCTCCTACAATGTTTCAAAGGGCCATCCTGGCTATATTTGTTAAGTTGGTAAATGAGTGCATGGAAGTTTATATGGATGACTTCACTGTGTACGGTTCAACTTTCGATGAAGCCCTCACAAATCTAGGCAGGGTGTTAAAACGGTGTGAGGATCATCGTTTGTCCCTAAGTCACGAGAAATGTTTGATCATGGTGGAACAAGGAATAGTGATGGGACATCATATTTCAGCTGAAGGGATTAAGGTTGATCCTAAGAAAATCGAAGTCATACAACTCGAGATCCCAAAAACTCAGACTAATGTCAGAAGTTTCTTAGGGCATGCTGGATACTACCGAAGATTCATAGAAAACTTCAGTAAAATCTAAGCCCCTATGTTTTCTCTCCTTCAGAAGAATGTAGACTTCATTTGGACGCCTGAGTGTTAGTCTTCATTTGAAATTATCAAGGAGAAACTCATCTCTGCCCCTGTCCTTCGAGGACCCAATTGGAGCCTCCCATTCCATATTTATGCTGACACGTCTAATGATGCCATTGAAGCGGTTATGGGGCAAGAAGATGAGAATGGGGGAAAATATGCTATATACTTCATCAACAAGAATTTGATGCCAACAGAAAAGAATTATACCACAACAGAGAAAGAATTCTTGCTTGTAGTGCATGCAATCAAGAAATTATGACATTATGTCATGGGATATAAACTTACAATGCATACAGATCACTCAGCTATCAAGTACCTCATGAACAAACCTGTGGTAAATGCAAGGATAATTAGGTGGTTACTTCTCCAAGAATTCAACGTCACAATTGTTGAAAAACCAAGGAAGTCCAATGTTGTCGCAGATTTCTTATCCTAGATTAAACATGATGGCAACTGTGCTCTGGTACAAGACAAGTTTCCAGACGAAAATTTGTTCACCATCTCCACTAAAACCCCTTGGTTTGCCGATATTGCCAATTATTTGGCCACCGCAAAAGTACCACCTCACTTTTCATCAAAACAGAAGAAACGCCTCGTCAGAGAGAGTGCCCCTTTCAAATGGATTAATGGAATCTTGTTTCAATGCAGACATATTTACGACGGTGTGTTAGGGCAAGCGAGACCTATAGTATCCTAAGAGCCTGTCATGATGACCCTTCAGGAGGGCATTATTCTGCTAAAAGGACAGCTCACAAGTTTTTGGGAGCAGGATACTACTAGCCTTCGATGCACAAGGACATCAAGAAATACGTTCGCCGATGTGATAAATGCCAAAGGCTAGGAAGGCCAACAGCCACTAACGAAATGCCCCTGCAACCTCAGGTAGTCCTTGAACCATTCAAAAAATGGGGATTGGATTTTATCGGCCCAATAGACCCTCCTTCACAAGGAAAAGAGTACATCCTAGTCTATACCGATTACCTGACTAAGTGGGCAAAAGTGCAAGCCCTACGTATTGCTAGGGAGGAACAAGTAGCTGATTTCCTCTACAACAGAATTTTCCTCAAATTCAGAGCTCCAAGGACAATTGTCACAGACTAGGGCCCCCAGTTTATGTCTAAAGTTCTATTGGCATTCACAGATCATTTCCAAGTAAGTCACAAGAAATCCTCACCCTACCACCCGCAAGAAAACGGACAAGTTGAGGTCACTAATAGGCAGTTGGAAAACATTTTAACAAAAACGGTTTCTTCGGGAAGGAAAGACTAGGCTAGGAAACTACCGGAAGCTATCTAGGACTACAACACAACTTGGAAATCAACTACTAGCTATAGTCCCTACGAGTTAGTCTTTGGGAAGAAGCCCCTCTTACCCATTGAATTCGAACTCCAAACCCTTAGAACAGCCATGGAGTTGGGCATAGATCTTAAACGAGCCCAAATTGGGAGAGTTTTATAGCTTAGCGAACTGGACGAACTCCATTTGGACGTCGTCCATCAAACTAAACTGGTCCAACAACAACATAAGGTTTGGCATTATTGTTCGATTCCAGATACAAGGATCATCAAGGGAAACTTAGGACACGCTAGCGTGGACCATATGAAATTTCTGAAGTGTTTGCTAATGGTTCAATCCAGTTGAAACCTATTAATGGTGATACCCGAACTCTTCTAGTTAATGGACACCGATTACGCATCTACCATAAGCATGTTAATAAAGAGGAGTTTACAAAAATGGTAGAAACGCAGGGAGAAATCCACTGCATTGACTCTGCTGTGGGAGGGTCAATATAGTTTTGTAAAATAAATGCCAAAAATAAATAAAAAATAATAATAATAAATAAATAAAATTTTCATTTCAGAATGTTTCTTCAATTTCTTCATCAACTTCACCATTTGGACTTGACTAAAATTTTGTCTATATTTTGCATGACTTCATCTTTTTGGCGAACACAATTCCAACGCACCCTACTACGATGCTCCGTAATTTGTCAGCTCGGTTGTTGCGATACTCTGGAACTTGTTGCTGCAATGCTCCATAACCTATACAACAGACTTGTCTCGCTCCTCATCCTAATCCTGCATTCTAACACATCACTCAATGATGCTTCGAGAAGCCAAGCCCAAACATCACATCTTTCTTCCTTCCGATGGCATCTTTTCAACGATGCTCTGAAATTCTGTTGTTTCTTCCTTCCGGCGGCATCTTTTCAATGATGATCTAGAATTTTGTTGTTTCTTCCTTCCGATAGCATCTTTTCAACAACGCTCCGGAATTTTGCTCGGGTGCTAAGGAATTTTGTTTAGATGCTCCAAAAATTTTGGTTGTTGCTCTGGTTGCATCTTTCGGCGATGCTCCGGAAATTTTGGTTGCTGCTCTGGCTACATCTTTTGGCGATTCTCCGGAAATTTTGGTTGCTGCTCCGATTGCATCTTTCGGCGATGCTCCAAAAATTTTGTTTGCTGCTTCGGCTGCATCTTTCCAGTGATGCTCCGGAATCTTCAATCTTGTTACCATGTTCTGATGACATCTCTCTGCGATGTTCCAGAACTCTCCTTTCCTCTACTTTGGTCGCATTTTTTGAAAAATGCTCCAGATTTTTGTAAATTTTGTCTTTCCAGTCTTTTGATTTTTCCTAAGTTCCACGCATGCCTATCATTTGATTTTATGCTGCTTCGAGATCTACTCCCTAGTGATTATTTTGCCACATCATACCGAATCCCTCCATAATAAATAAAATTATGACACCTTTTTAATGAATGAAAGATTTTAATGAAGTCCACGAGACTAAACAGTCTATGGGACAAGACACAACTTAATTTTCTTTCATGCTCTTTTCTAAATCAGATCTCCTACTATTGATTTTGACTAGAAGGCTGGCCGTCTGGTTGATCTTATCCTCCTCAAATAACTGCTGCATATCGTCCATACAAAAACTATTTGCATACTATTTACGGATGTCTTCATAAGCTGTGCATTCCATGAAGAAGTGTCGCTCCGTCTCAACCACCCCTTTATTGCAGAATATGCAGGTTCTTTCTTTCCATGTTTCTTTAGGAGACTTCCATCTACCAGTCTCACATCTAAGATGATGCAATCCTGTCCTCAGCTGTGCAACTAACACCCTCGCTTTCCCTTTAATAGCAGCCCCTAAATACGTTTTGTCATAATAATTTCCGCCGCCACTTCAACCATCCCATTCGTGCCATTATTATCCGCCGCCACCCTCGCCAGCCATATGACTATCCAATTACGTCAACACAAGTGAGTGACGTTCGATCTAATGACAACACATAAGGTACATGCGAATTTATTTATTTAAAGAGTTAGTACTTATTTTGAATAAAGGCTAATTCATTGGCACGATCCGTTCCTCATAATTTTGAAACTTGTGCCTTTACACGATTGCTAAAAGTACGGCAGTAGTTGTGTAATTCCCCATGAAAGCTTGTCATAATTACTCGATAAGGTGACAAGAAAGGTGATAATTAACTCCTCCATTGGGCATATCGACAGAGAATTATTTTCTCGTCTCCAATTCCGTAAGGAAAGAATTACAGAGTTCTGCAAAATTTCGCCGACTAAAAAGAAAAAGAAAACAAAGAGAATGGGAGGAGCTAAGAAGAAGTCCAAGCCAACTTTTGCAGCTCCATTGTTGGCATTGGGGAATATTGCAGCTTTATTTCATAAAGTCGGGTGGCTGGAATTCATGAAGCAATTTGAAGGATATACAGAGCAGCTTGTGAAGGAATTCGTCGAGAATTTCCCAGATGGACAAACCGTGGTGTGTGGCAAACGATTCCAAGTACGAAAGCCATTGCTCGTCTTTCCGGTCTCGAAAATAAGGGAATTGATTTAAATGAAAATGCCCATGTTCCATATCAAAAATTAATAGAACTATTTCACAGGGAAGGGGAACCCCAACCTGTAATGACCATAAGCACCAGGGGACAAAATAAGGGAATCCATAGAATGTCTCTTACAAAACCCTGGAAGTCTGTTGTAGCCTGGATAATTAAGTATTTCACCTATGAGGGACAAATGACTACAGTAGTTGGACCCCCTTTTCGTCTGTTGACTCATTTACGCCATAGCATTAAGGACCCTTCTCTTAGGGTAAATTTACCAACCTCCTGTCATTCAGTCACCTCTATGATGGAAAAGTACAAAGTTGGGATAGGGCGCCTCAAACATCCCGGTCTCATACAATTAATATGCAAATATTATTTCCGCAAAAAGCCAAAAAAGAAGTGGCAAAGGTTCCTGCGGAAATTTGAAAATGTAGAACTGGGAAGGTCGCTTGAGGAGGGAGAATCTTCCAAGCAAAAAGAACAGTCATTAGAAGAACCCTCCTCGGAGGCGTAGATGCTCCTGAATCCCAACATACCTCAACGGCTCCCAACGGCGATGCGCTAGAAACTTTGTCGGATGAGGTAGAAACCCCAGTACAGGAAGGGGAGGTGGAAATTGTGCACTCCGGAGATGAAGAGGAACCTCCTCATAAGAGGAAGAAACAAAGCAAAGTTACCTTTCAAATAACTCCTCCTCTACAGAGAAGTAAAAGGTTGTCTTCAGGGTCTAATGAAACTGAACCCCAAGACATAGACAGTACTTCCAAAAGGAAGAACAGGACTCCAACAAAGATGGTAGAAATTGATAGTCCACCTGATAATGAGGGAATAAATGAAACAGAAAAGCAAGGTGATCAATCTCCTAGGGAAGAGGACAAGAAAATTCCATCACCCAAAGTGCAGGACGAGGAGAAAACACAGTTGCCACATTTAGAGCAGATTGAAGATGAACCTGTGGGGGGACTTTCTCCTTTTCTTGACAGAGTGGGAAGTATGCCTGAAATTGAAGAAAGTGTGCCTCATGTTGATAAAGAAGTGCCTCACTCATCCCTTCCTAAGGATACTGAGGAAGAAAATGTGCCTCATGCCGATGCGGATATTCCTCATTCATCCTTCTTTGTGGACACAGGGGATACAAAATCTAGCTAAAGAAGCAAGGAATTAAAAAATTAAAAGCAGAAATTGTGGAACTAAGAACCAAGCTACAAGATGATGAAGCACAAATTAACCAGTAAAAAGAAGAGATTGAGGTGCAAACTGCCATTGTAAATAAAAGAGACTAGGAAATTGCAAAATTGACAGCACAGATGGAGGAAAGCAACAAGCTCATTGAACAACTACAATACCAGATTCAGCAATGGAATCAGCAAGATAAGTAGCACAAAGTTGCTCTGTCTGACAAAGATAAACATATTCAAGACTTGAAAAATAATTTTATGCAATTATTTAGTGCTTTTGAAGAAAAAAGGAGTAGACAAGAGACAGAACTGAATGCTTCTATGAGTAAGATTGTGGAATTAGAGCAAGATCTGCAAGAGAGTGACACTAAACCAATTAATAGTTGGGCACCAATTTCAAGGAGGTTATTTATTATGGCTAAAGTGCAAAATTTATAATATTTTAAAATGATCAAAAGGTAAAATTAGGGGATCGACCTCTTTAAAGAAGTATATAAGCAGCCAAGAAGAAATCAAATTTATCGATTGTGCATTTGAAAACTTCATTTTATAAATTTCTTGGCATTGGAGAAGAGAAACGAGGGTTTTTGCATTTTCCGAAGCTATCAGGCATTGGAGAACGTCCATTCTTTAGTGTTCGTGCTTTCTGAGGTTGTGCAACATCAGCTGAAGTTAGCCAGTGAGAGTTGGTTTCAACCAGAGACCAATATTGAGCATATTGGAGAAACATTTCAAGGGGTTTCAAGAATATTTATCATTGTGAAGGGCGAATATCTCAAGGGCTGCATTGTTCATTGCTGTAAATACATTCTCAAGGCCGTACCATCTGTTATCCTTGCAGCCGTACCACTTGTGGAGAGAGGCGTGATCTTTCTAGGGAAAAACGCCTATGCTTTGGAGGCTTTTCCTTCACTATCTTGGGCGCCTATCTCAGTGAAACTCTTTGGCATGGGTTTTGAGGAGGAGAGTTCAACACTTGTAGCAAATCAATTCCTTTATCTGATTCAGCCATTGGCTACCATCAACTCCAGATTTTGATGTTATACTCTTTCTTGCATTCTAGGTATGCTCATTGTAAAGGCTTTCAAAAGATTATCAATAAATAAGATATTTGTCTTTACTGCAGTTGATATTTCAGTAGTTGCATTTTAAGTACTTCTTAGTTTTATTTCATGCCTGGCATTATTCATTGGAGAAAATACAAAAAAACCAAATATATCACAAAAACACAAAAAATCATAAACCCCAAAAACAATCAAAAAACACTGAATTCAAAAGTCATCATTTAGAAGAGCAAAGTTTACAATTTGGGAGAACATAGGGTTCTTACAGTGGTATCAAGGCCTCGATCTTGCCATCCTAGAGGGTTAAAGTTTTTATGCAGCCTGAAATATGCTAACCAATTTTTTCGAAGGATTTACACAACATAACCAGCAATAGTTGACTGGATTAGCATTAGCATCAAACTGAAAAAACTGAACTTGAATTGAATAACTACTCAACATCAAGAATGTGCACTCAAGATCCCACTAAGGGCGAGGTGCTAACATATGACGGAGTGAAGAAAGTTGAAATTATAAACAGATAGGCGGATAACCAGCCATGAAAAGCAATTCCACGCTACCACCAAACAGTGGGAGGAAAAGATTACACTAGAAACAATTCATCCGCTGTGGCGGGCATCCACAGAACTGTGGGGATTCACCACTTTGAGTGGGTACAAGAGTTACAATCAATTTAACCACACTGGCGGTATACCATCCAGGGGACATTTAGTGAGAATTTAATTAAATAGTTGCAGCAATAATAATGGGTTAGATTAGTACTACTAATTAGAACCTTACAATTCAAAATGACTGCAAATACATGAATTACAATGATAGAGAAATGAGATAAGGAGATAAGAATGAATTCTAACAATGTTCTTTGCTTTCCAATGACTGAAAATGATTAAAACTGGAAACTTATAAATCTGATGTAAAATCCTGAGTTCTGGAAATTCATATCAGCAAACTGGAAATCAGAAAAATACTCATAACTCACTCATTTCATCTCCGAATTGATTGAAATCTTTTGCAAATGTTTCTCAGGAGGTAGGCGCCCAAAAACCAAGCACCAAACAGCAGCAACTCCAACTTTTTTTTAACTTGCACAATTCCCAATGCACTTGAGATGGTACGGCCCTCTTGGGAGGGGCGATTTTAATTAAAAATCAGGCACTTCAAAATAAAATCTCAAAACTTGCATGAATGGTCGCCCAAGGTCAGCAAACAGATTGGTTAAATACCCAGAACCAAATTCAAGCTGGAAAATAAACCATGAATAAAAATCACCTTCAGCAGTTGATGAAACAGCAAACCAAAATTGCCAAAAATCTCCAAAATTCTTCAATCTTTGATGCTCAATCTGCTAGTCTGAAGTTGAGAAGCAGCAATGTAGCCAACTAGGTGTTATATTGCAAACACGAAATTGGACGAAAGGCTAGGAGGTAGACATCCTCGAAGCAATATGTCAATTGTCATTTCGACAGCATAACTTTAGCATAATTTTCATGGATGAAATGCTGGAGCAAAAACCTTCAATAAATAAGAGCTCACCAAAACTCTTCAATTGCCTGAGAAGCAGCTCAAAAGACACAAGAGACCTTTCCAATTCCCAAAGACCAGTCAACTTCTCAAGTGGCGTCCCAAAAGCCTCCAAGAATTTCACTTTATTCAAATAATATAAAAGTGGCGTCCACTTTTGCTCAAGGAATAAAGTTCTTAATAAAATTAATAAAGCTCTTTATGAAGGCGTACCCTTCATGGCCCCACTTTGAAAACAACTTAAGTTATCTCCTTAGGCCAAGGGGGTGTCAACAGTGAATTAAAACATAATGCCTTTAATTAAATATTTTTCACCAAATAAAGCTTTTTGAAGACCAAATCATAATAAAAATAACTGCTCCAACTGCAAAGGACTAAGAATAGACAACTGCAACTGCCACAACTAGCATTTACTATAAATAGTAAATAACATGAAATGCCAAAAACTCCAAGCCAAGAAACCCTAATTTCACCTCATTCCAGTCTACGGGTTCCGGAATAGACTGATGAATTGCAATGTTGATCACTGATGAGAAGGGGACATTACACAGCCACCAGAAGTTGGTCCTCACAGGTATTATACTCATAGAAGGGAAGAACAACAAGATAATATGGGTGATAGGAGAAATGGTAGCCCACCTAGAAATGAAGTTAGAAATGATGGTAATAATGAAGAGAGGGAAGCAAGAGAAATTATGAGAAACATGGCAACAGTGCAGCAGCAAGTTGCAGATGTTTTACGGGAATTTACAGCAATGTTACATCAAATGAACCCTCTTAGAAGACAGAATCATGTGCCGGATGACAATAGAAGTGTGGTTGGGACTCCCAGGGCACAGAGAGCACCCATGCAAACCACAGATAGGCCTACACATCCTACATTTTTGAGGAATGAACCAGAGGATGGGAATGTTGAAGAAGAGGGAGATGCTCTATTTGCAGACAATCTCATGTCAGCTCATGATGAATGGGAATTGCTAACACCATAGGTTAGGGAGGAAATGAACTTTGATCGTTTTGTGACTCAGAGGAGAGAGCACTATAAATTAAGGCAAGATAGGCGACCAAGGAATCAAAACAAGGACCTGAAACATGCCACAAGTAAGCTCACACTTCCAACATTTGATGGCAGTGGGAAGGTTACAGCACAGGCTTGGGTTAACAAACTAGATACTTTCTTGACTCTTCGACCCATAGCAGAGGAGGATGCAATCAAGTATGCCACTTTACACTTGGAGGGAGGAGTTCATGATTGGTGGTACCATGGGATGGTCACATTGCAGCATAACCTCATCACCTCTTACCAAGAGTTCGTTGATAGGTTGTTTGAACGCTTCGATAAGAAAGATCCGGAAACATATTTCAGATACCTGGCTCAACTCAAGCAAGTTGGGAGTTTAGAGGGATATATTGGTGATTTTCAGAAATTTTCAATTATGGTTCCCAACATATCTAAAAAAAGATTAGTTGTGTTATTTATTGAAGGCCTATTGGAACCATTGAGAGGATGGATAAAAGCCTTTGATCCCCCGACACTTCAAGAGGCAATGTAAAAGGCTAGAAACATGGAACTTGCAGCCCCACAAAGCAAGTTCTCATCTAAGGGGTTCTCTTCATTCAGGGACAGCAAGTCATTCTCCAAGAAGAAGGAAAAATCAGATTCAAAAAGGAAATCGGCAGCCCCTCTGGACCAAGAAACACTCAACGATTTGCACAAGAAGTTGTGTTTCTATTGCAAAGGGCCCTATGATGCAAACCACGACTGTCCTTTAAGGGCTAAGGGCAAGGCTAAACAAATAATGTGGGCATTTTATGAGGATTCTGAATTTGAAAAATCAGACCAGCAAGCTGATCAAGAGAAATCCGAGGCAGAAAAGTCTGAAAATGAGGCTGAAAATGAGACAAAAAAGGATGAGGAAGTGAAGCTTCAAGAAGCACATCTCACTAGCATACAATGGGAGGGCTCCTTCAGGATGCGTGGGGTCTTAGCTGGTCAAAAGATCATTTCCTTGCTTGATACAAGCGCCACGCACAATTTTATCGATGCTGGGTTGGTTGAGAGACGTGAGATTCGAACTGAGGAATTTGAAGGTATAAGAGTGAAGGTTGTAGATGGCTACACTCTTAAGTTTGATAGGATGATTTCAGACCTCCCTATGTGCTTAAATAATTTTGAATTTAAGGCAAATTTCTATGTGGTGAATATGGGAGATACTGATATGGTTTTAGGAATGAAATGGCTTCATGACATAGGAGAGTTTACCATTAACCTTCGAGATATGGAAATGAGATTCAAGGTGCATGGAAAGACTCATGTGCTGAAAGCCATCAGGGATAGTAGTTTCAAGATAATATCTTTCAAAAGAATGGAGAGACTCATATGCCACGACATGGTTGAGTGGGCAGCTGAGTGTATGCTGATGCCATCACAGGAGGAGCAGCAAAAACCAATTTATCATCCAGATATATAGGAGTTGAGAATTAAACACAATAAGGTGTTTAGTGACATTCCACCCGGTAGACCACCAAACAGAGGGATTGAGCATATCATAGAGCTAGAAGAGGGTGCCAAACCCGTGATAATCACTCCTTACAGGCATCCTAAGCGGCTGAAAGATGAAATTGAAAAGACAATAAAAGAGCTTCTTAAAGTAAATATTGTTGATGATTCATGCGATCTTTCATCGCCTTGAATCTTCATGTCATACTCAATAATGATGTGATAAATGGCAAATGGTATCCATATAACAACATAAATGGGACATTTTTAAACAAGTATGGAAGGAAGTAGTATACCATAGCCAATCTACCCATTGAGAGTGCTTGTCTAAAGTGAAGCAATGTAAAAACCCTTTCAAGAACTTATTGATGACCTCAATTTACCCATCTAACTGAGGATGTTATGTAGAGCTATGAACCAAATGAGTACCCAAAGAAGAGAATAATCAGTCCAACAGTTACTAGTAAGGATAGGATCACAATCGCTAACAATAACCCTTGGGTACCATGTAACATTTGTATATTCTCCATAAATGCTTTTGAAACTATAGTTATCATAAAAGGGTGGGATAGTGCAATAAAATGGGCATATTTGGTGAGGCAATCCACTACTACCATGATAACACTCTTACCTTTGGATCTTACAAGGCTTGTGATGAAATTTGTGGAGACTTCTTCACACCGTTGGCTAGGAATAAATAAGGGCTGCAAAAGACCAAGAGTCTTAACTGTCTCCCCTTTATTTCTTTTACATATCAAACATTCTACTACAATTTTTTGAACATCACGTTTAATCCTTTCCCAAAAGAAATCTTGCTTGATTCTAAGATATGTTTTCAAAAATCTTCAATTACCTCCAACTAGAGAACCATGAAGCTCTTCAAGAAAGAGTCTACCTTCCAACAAAACTTATATGATCTATTGGGATCATTTTGCAATTGTTGAATGAGATTACTTGTAGCAACATCATTCTACCACTCTAGTCTGGTTTTTTGAACCCAATTTGCTTCTAAAACAAAAATAGCGCACAATAATGCCTCATCCTTCTTGGATAGTGCATCAGCCACAATATTACCTTTCCCTTTCTTATAGATGATCTCAAAGTCATCATCCAACATCTTATTGACCCATTTTTATTGCTATTCAAAAGATAACAGTTGCTCCATAAAATAATTTAGCCTCTCATGATCTGTCTTCACTTCGAGGTGTCTACTCATCAAATATGGCCTCCACTATTTCCTTCTCATAATCGGGTTTGAGTTTATTCTTACCCTTAAATTGACAAATTCAAAAACAATGGGCCTACCTTCCTACATGAGAACTACTCCCATACGATTTCCTGAAGCATCATACTCCACAATAAAATCCTTCGTCAAGTCTAGAGTGCTTAGAATTATAGTGATACACAGCCTCCTTCAACCTCTCAAATTAATCTCCACCTAATGTGTGTTTTAGGGCCTTCTTTAGCCTTGTTTAGCTTATAACTCGCTCCCCAATTATCGCAAAGACATGGGACCACTTATATAAGCCTTAGAATGGCCCCTTTAGTGTCCCATAGAAATTTGGAATCTCTGGCATTCAATGCCACACATGCTATTGCCTCTGCCCCTTAAGGGGCAAGGCTGGTCTTGGTGAATTTCAACACCAAAATTAATGTGTAAGGCTGGTCTTGGTGAATTTCAACACCAAAATTAATATGTAATTTGTTGATGTCTCTCCTACTAAATTTCATTCAATCACTAAGCCAAAAAATTAGCAGAAAGCTCTTTATAAGCCCATCTTCTTCCATCTTCAATGCATTAATTCAAAGTGTTCTCTTGTGCAATCGTTCTCCAAGTGGTTAGAGTCACACCATTGAAGATCTTGAGCTACAAAACACTCCTTGCCTCTTTGATTGATGCCCTTTTGTTGCTTGCACTCTATCTTGTTTGCCACCCAATTCCTCTCCAATCCAAGCCATCAAACATCTCCTTCCCACTCTCTAAATTTGAAAACCTAACCTTCATAGATCCCTTGCCATGCCATACCTTCAAAGCCTTGTCTTTTGTCTTTGTGATCTCATATCCATCCCCTTGTTCACCCTTCAGTTAGGTTTACATACACAAATTTTCTTATTGCCATATGTGAAATCCTATTGGAATCACCCACAAGGGGACTGACTAAGGCAAACTCCCCTATATCACTAACATTTGCAAGAATTTTTCAAGGTCAAGGCAGCTTACATGCATTTCCGGAAGGCTTCAAAGTGAGTAAAAGATTACAAAAATGCATTAGAAAATCTCACAAAGTTTCCACAAAAATTGCAAAGCATTTTGAGAAGGTGTCGGGTCTAGGCTCATGAGGACATTTACACCCCTTGGTGCACCCACATGAATACATATGCGCTCCTTTTGCAAGAAAGAGCTCCCACAATTTCCATATTTGGTCAGAAACTTCCTACAGACATTCTAAACCCATGCCAAATCTAGTTTTTGACAAGTGTATCTAACCCAATTCTATGTCTTCATTTTCATTTCCATAGCCTTATTATCACACCTTCTCCTAGTTCTGTCAGCCATTTCTCTCTCTGTTGTGTTTTGTGACAAGTAATAGGCAGATACAGATCCCAGAATACAAGGCACATTTTCAATTTTGATTTGAGGAGTTTCTGAGCACTTGCCAGGCCCCCCACCTTCAGTACATTTGCACCCTTCTAGTGAGGCCGGCCCTGCCCCTTTTGCAGAGGAAAACTCCAGTGACTTCCAAATTTCTGTGGAATACCTGTGTGGACAGTCTAAGCCTTCTGAGACCATCACATCCAATTTACCAAGTGCACAAGTTCTATTTTTCTGTTTTCTTTTCCTAACTCCCAGTTCTCTTTCCTGACTTGTTCAGCTCCCAGCTCTAGTGTTTATTGGATTAGATCAGGTTAGGACTGCATTGTTGATAATGTGGAAGTGTAATACAGTTTAACATTTAATAAACACACTTTTGAAAGACTAAATCCATCATTATTCTAAATAATCAACATAATACATGTAAAAGGCTTTAGCAATATCTTCGTTTTGTTTCTTTCAATACCCTATATGGTGAAATGCCCTATTTGAAAATACTAATGCTCTGATTGTGAATGCCGATGCTTGAATTGGCACCAAAGGCACAATATTCAAGGAGACATACATAGTGCAGGAGGAGACATACATGAAACTGGCTATCGGGTGGATCCAGCAGATCCTTCACCATGCATAATGAGAACACTATTTAAACTTGCATCAAAATGTTTTTACAATAATAAAAAAATTTAGAAAATTGCCAGCCAATTCGTCCACCGTCCACCGAGTTGATTTCGACAAACCATCCAAATAGTGTTAAAGAAGCATGTTGGGTCCCAGAGACTAAAAAACTAGAAACTGAGTGATTAAGCTGATGAAGAATGGATGTTAACGGTGCTTAACTAAGATCAAAATTGTACCCATTCTTTGGGCAACCAAACTGAATTTGAATTGACTCATAGAATCATTCGTCAAAAAAATTAAACTAATTTGATTTTTTAGAATCTGATAGCCAAGTTTAGAATATTGGTGGTATAGCATGCTCCACTATCATGGATCAATTTTATTGGATGGTATAGGCTTGCAGACTGCATGCAAGACAAAGTAGGATATCAGCAATTCAAGAGTGGCAAAACATGGGACAGGTAGCTACCAATACAGAAAATTAGAAGGCTTGGGGTGCCTGAGTAAATATGTCAATGAGAAGATGATAACAATGATAGGCCTCAGAATTGTATGAGGGTGACATGCTGCCAAACTGCAGATGTGTATATCCTGTTCCATCACCATGAATTGATTTTGTTGGATGTTACAGGTTCGCAAGCTGCATGCAAGACAAAGTGACATGTCAGCATTCAGAGAGTGGAAAAACATGGAAACAAACAACTCCAATACCTAATGCGGTTTAAAGAAAGTGACCAAAACTCAAAATTTGAAGGCTCAGGATGCCTAACTAAATAGATAAATGACAAGATGATGACAACAATATGCCTCAAACTTGTTTGAGGGTGACATGCCGCCAAATTCTAGATGTGCATTCTGTATTTCAATTCATGGTCTGTAGGATGTTAAATTTTCGAGTTGCAAACTAGTCCACAATTATTATGTGAAGAGAAAAAGCTCAGAAAGAAGAATTTCCCATCTAACATTAACTAGTGGATACTTTCTACATAGAACAACAATTAAAGTCCTGTCAAATTTGTAACAACATTTTTTGACTGTCATAAGCCTCAAGCAAAGAGGAAAGAAAGGATATATTATGACCCTCTGAATTTGTGAGAATTTTTTGTGCTTGTCACAAGCTATGTTACTGGATTTGTGCCCCAACCCACTAGATCTAGGTCTAGTTCAAACCGAATTTGTCATGTCCCTTTTTTCTATTGACTCATGTAATGGCCCAAAATGCCTATTTCTTGACTCTTGCACTTCCCCTGATCCCATTTTATGTGAAATTTCTACCCATTCATCTACCTAACCTCCCCGAGGTTCCAAAGTGTGAAGACACAAGAAAGCTCCTAAGTCAGTGTAAGTTGTCTAAGTTGCGAAGTTACCCTCCCTGGCATGCCACTCCTCTCAAGTCCTCTTCTCTCTCTATCTCCATCAAGATGTCAAACTTCCCCACACTACCACGCCTATCAATCATTCCCCACTTCAACTCCAATGCCTTATCAAAATTTCAAAGTTTTGTATGCAATCATTCCTCACCACCAAAGCCCAATCCTCCACACACCACAATTTGGATGTTGGACTCCTTCCCTTAGGCATACTCAAACTCCAATCTCCAAATGAGGGCAGAAACCATGAGTCAACTTCGACATTCCTACCATTTTCCATTACCTGTCTCCACCTACCACCCTAAACATCAGGAGTTCCATTAATGCGCAAAATGACAATGCGGTTTTCCATGGTAGTCCATTTGGCACTAATATTCGACCCAATCCTTTTGAAGTCAAATTGAGTGAGCTTCCAGCAAGGCATGCCACGAGGATGCTAATGACCACCCTGGTAGCTAGCATTTTGAACCCAAAGGTGCTCCTTGTCATACTTGCTAAGGAGAGTTGCAAGTCATAGGGGACCCTCCTCCACACCTTCCAAGCTCATTGCCACACAAGAAGACACCATTTCCAACTTGAGGCGAAGGAGCAGCACTCAACTTGTAAGAGAAGCCATCTTTGCATACCAAGCTTAGGATGGAGGCAACTGTGCAATTTTCAACACTCTTCCTGAGTGTCTTAAGTTTGAATAGATGAGATCAAGAAGCCATCTTTGAACAAACCAACACAAACCTAACTAGAAATCACCATGAGTACTCGTTGTTCAAGCATCTCGATTTGAGGATGAAAACCCACCAATCTATGG
Organism: Sequoia sempervirens; assembly: GCA_007258455.2. Classification (NCBI taxonomy): domain Eukaryota; kingdom Viridiplantae; phylum Streptophyta; class Pinopsida; order Cupressales; family Cupressaceae; genus Sequoia; species Sequoia sempervirens. The sequence goes on along the minus strand of VDFB02281492.1, from coordinate 961,831,701 downwards.
AGGTTGAGGGGCGAAAATTCCATAGATCTGGCATCGGAGGATGAAACCCCTTCGGCGAAAGGAGCAATCTCACGCAAAGGTCACATTCAAGCTTTCATGGTGGCTGAAATCAACAATATTGAGTCTGCACTACACTTACAATTGTCATGGATGTAAGCATGTTCTTTCTGTTTACTCACAAAATGAATTCCAATGTACGCAATGAGTAAACGAGAGTAATTAACAGAACATAACACCGTACTAGAATGTAAAGCATAAAACCATCATTGTTGTCTTTATTCATTAAACATATGCTAGTACAAGTATATTATGACAATCATAGCAACAACAATAACATGTCTATTAACTTCATGACTCTCGATACATATAGAGCGCGGATAGTGGTTGAAGACCAACCGTCGCATCAATTCATTACATTAATTATTCTCTCATGAACTAATTCCCGAACCACTAACTAGTACAACAAAACACTTACATTAAATATCAAACTAACTATGTCTTATTTCTTTATTCTCGGCAAACTAATTACGTTTTGGCCAGCTACACTTTTGTTCACCATAGCTACTATAGCAAAATATTGTGATATTCTATATTCTACAATCTATTTAATATAATAGATCATTTATTATCTAGGTTCTTTGTAAGCATCATATTCTCAATCGATTGTTGCAATTGTGCAGTTGTGGATCTCTTATTATTGCAATTATCTTATTTTAGTCTATTATTGATGTACGCTTTGTAAAGCATTTCTAACCTATTTAATATAAATACAATTTGTAGTTTATCTTCCATTGTGGGTCTGCTCCGTGATCTATGTTATCCATGTAAATAAAAATGGAATGGAATTTTGTGGCTTTGAGGTTATTTATATGATTGTAATGAGAAACTCTTGGTTCTACAAGATACAAGCAAAATATATTAGGGTTTGTTATTTTAAGGTTAAATAATGAAGTTTGAAGCATAATATTGAATCAATTAAAGTTGCTATGTAAACATTAATTTAATCTAGGATATTTTGAAGGTCTACTTAGGCAAGAAATTTAAATAACCAAAATATTTGCAAAAAGACTTGTTGGGAAGATTACAATGGTATCAAAGTTAGTTTTCCTACCAGCCTGTTTTCTTTGTAAATTTGGTTGAGTTGACTGCTTGCTGAACTTTTATGCATTCCAATGACAAAGCAAGTAGGTATCATCTAGAAGAAATCAGAAAAAAACAAACATTCTTCAAGGGTTCCAAAGGGTGAAACCCTTCAAATAGGTACTTCCCTAGGTAGAAAAAGAAAAGAACGAGTCTGGAGGTTGGTGTAGAAGAGAAATTTGATATGATTTTGGATACGTTGGCACAGATGCTTCACAAAATGGACAATAACATGAACGTGCCTAGGGAGCAAAATTGTGAGGGGGGTATTTCAAAAGCTAATAGTCATAAGGCCACTCCCAGCAACACTCAAAGGACTGTCCTAGTTTCACCAACTATGCCTTTCAAGCCTATGTTCCTCCCTAGGGAAGAAGAGGTGCATGAAAAAGTTCTTCATGCTAAAGTTCAAATCCCAACTGTAGATGACGTTATAGCATGTTATGCAGAGTACCAGGTCCTCCCAAAGGAGATCCAAGCTGAAATGTCTCTTAACAACTTTATAAACTTGAAGAAGTCAAGTAGGAACAACCCTAGATTTGAAGCAAGGTTGTTAGTTGTCTTGAGAGTTATGCAGCATGTTCAAGGAAAGTTGACACTCCCCACCTTCAATGGATCCAGCAAATGCATAGCTCATGCATGTGCACAAAGGTTGGACACATACCTGTCGCTCACACCCATGACTGAGGATGAGGCCATAAAGTTTGCTATGTTGCATCTTGAGGATATTGCACATGAATGGTGGTATCATGAACTCGTCACTCAAGCCAACAGCTCCAACTCGTATAACAAGTTATGCAGATTACTAATTGAAAGGTTTGATAGGAGGGATCCTAAGGTGTGTTGATGTTTTAGCAACGTCGGGCTGCTTCTTCCAGATCCGCGTTTGGAGGTAATTCAAATATAGCCTAAAACGGCTATTTGAATTATATCTATAATAATCAATCTAGGCCGACTCAAGATGCACGAAGAGATATGTCTTTCACTAAATAATATTTAATATTTATTATGTGGATCGATTATTGTTAAGGCCAACATAACTAATGAAGACTCACAATGTTTTGTAATGGCCAACCTTGAGGTGGCGCGACTCTACTTGAGGCCGACTCATTTGTGAAGAGACACATCCCTCCCTTCCATTGTGTATATGCTCAATTGGATCTCATTGTTCATCATTCAGTTCAGTTCTTACATTCATTTCTAGTGCGAGTTCTCTCAAAGTAGTTCGAGTTTATTATCAAAGAGAAATCGATATAACTATTGGCTGAGATTATCTATGTATTGCTTCCGATTGAAGAGCTTGTGTTAGGCCTTTCATAATCGGCCTCTATTGTAAAAGAGACTTCATTATTGTTCAATATATAAGTGATATATTCTTGCTGGGTTTTTCTCCCTCAAGAGGAGGGTTTTCCCAGGGTATTTGCTGTGTCTTTGTATCTGATTTTGAATTAATTTTCTGTGCACTTAATCTGATCACTAAATTTAACATGGTATCAGAGCGGGTTTGAGGAGATCGTGATCAGATTTGTTCTTACAGCGATACTATATTCTCTTCTTTGTATTTCTTTGTCTATCTCTACCTTTGTCAAGATGGTGAAGGGATTGAAAATTGAGGATAGGCTCAAGGGAGCATCCAACTTCACATCATGGAGATTTAGGATCATGCTTACCTTGCACGAAAATGACTTGGGTGAGTTTGAGGAGTCCAATGTTCCTGAACCTGAGGAGGAAGAAGAGAAGTTGCAATGGATGAAGAAATATATCAAGGCAATGAAAATATTGGTTGATTTCGTTAAGGATCATATCGTTCCTATTGTCTCTAAGTTGAAGACAGCATGAGACATGTCTAAAACATTGGAAGAAATGTACGAAATCAAGAATACCAGCCGGGCACTTGCATTGAAGCAACAACTACACCATGTGAAGATGGTGAAAGGAGAATCAGTGATTACTTACTTCATGAGGATTTCAGATTTGAGAGATCAGCTCTCAACAATTGGCCATATGGTTGATGACAAAGACTTGACTATGCTTTCCCTCAATGGTCTTCTTTTGTCTTGGGAATCCTACATTCAAGAAATCAGTGCAAGATCAAAATTGCCTAAGTTCGATCGTCTAAGGGCAGACTGCATTCAAGAAGAATCAAGGTTTGGTGGCTAGAGGCGTTGGCCAAAGTTCAAAGAATGAAGATATTCATGTTCTCGCCTCCCATGCTTCGAAGAAGAAAGGAAAAGATGGAAAGAAAGGGTTCTTCAAGAGGAATTGAGATAAGGGAAATGATGATACACCTACCTCCAAGAAGAAGAGAGACATGTCCAAGATTCAATGCATTAGATGTGATAAGTTTGGCCACTTTGCTAGGCATTGTCAAACTAGAACTAAGCAACAAGCCACCGTTGCAGATGTTGATGATGTTTCTCCACAGAAGCATTCATTTGAATACTTGTTCTATTCAGCATTGTCATGCAATGTACCTATAGATACCAACACTTGGTTGATCGACAGTGGTGCTTCTCGACACATTACCGGATTTAAGGAGCACTTATCAAGTTTGGTGGAGAAAGATTCTTCCGAACAAGTTATTATCGAAGACGATACTGGTTACTCCGTGAAAGGGATTGGGACCTCTACTCTTCATTTGGATTCCGGAATTACACTTCAGTTGAGAGATGTTCTTTATGTTCCAAGAATCAAGCACAATCTCATTTCCATTTCAGCTCTAGGAGATAAAGGATATCAAGTTGCCTTCTCCAAAGGCAAAGTTCTTGTGTGGATGGAGAATTCCAGTTTCAAGGATGCTCAAGTAATTGGTGTTAGACATGAAAGCCTCTATAGGTACACATCCTCTACAAGCATTAGTTCATGATTCTTCAAGCCTATGTGATATGTGGCATCGAAGATTGGCTCACCTTCACTTCTGAGCCTTACCTATCATGGAGAAGATGGTCACGGCACTTCCTAAGTTCAATCAAGAGCATGAAGGAACTTGCAAAGGATGTGCTATGGGTAAGAATTCAAAAGCTCCTTTATACAGTAGAGAAAGTAGATCTAAGTGTATTTTAGACCTTATTCATTCAAATTTATGTGGACCTATGTCTATTCTTTCTTTGAGTGGTTTCTTGTATTATGTTCTTTTTATAGATGATCACTCTAGAAAGACTTGGATCTATTTTTTGAAAACTAAAGAATCTGAGGAAGTGTTAGAAAGGTTCAAAGAGTTCAAAGCTCTAGTAGAGAATCTTTCCGATAAAAGCATCAAGATCCTCAGATCTAATAATGGAGGAGAATACACCTCTAGTAGCTTTCGAAATTTCTGTATTGATGTTGGGATTAAGAGGGAGTTTTGTGTTCCCTATAATCCTCAACAGAATGGTGTTGGAGAGAGAAAGAACAGGACGATCGTGGAAGCAGCAAAAGCCATGATTCATGACCAAGATCTGCAAACCTTCTTATTGGTAGAAGCTTCTAGGACTGCAGTATATGTTCAGAATAGAAGTCCTCACAAAGTCTTGGAGAATATAACTCTGGAAGAAGCCTTTACAGGGAAGAAGCCCGAGGTTAGTCATTTGAGGATCTTTGGATGTCCTATCTATATTCATGTTCCAAAAGAAAAGAGAACTAAGTTGGAACCTTCTGGCAAGAAGGGAATATTTGTGGGCTACAGTGAGACATCAAAAGCCTACAAGATATATGTTCCAGGTCAGAAATTGATTGAAATCAGTAGAGATGTCACATTCGAGGAAGATGTTGCATTTAGAAGATCCAAGGGAACTCATGTGGAGATTGACTATGATGAGCCTCCTCAGGATATGGAAATTGACCATACTCCTGAGATTCAGAGGAAGACTTCAAAACCAAAGGAAGATGTTGATCCAGTTGAGCCCTTGGAACCTACTGATGGGCCTACCGATATTGTGATTAGAAGAAAGAGACCTCTTTGGGCTAGGAAAACTATGCAAGAGGCTGAAAGGTTCGCAGCTCCTAGAGGTACATTCAGAGAAAGTAAAAGGCCACATAAGTTCTCCAATTATGTTGCCTTGATGAATCTGATTATTGAGTCTGAGCCTTCTAGTGTGGAGGAAGCTTCCAGTCATCAGGTTAGGAAAGATGCTATGTCAGAGGAGTACCAATCAATTCTCAAGAATGATGTTTGGGACATTGTTCCTAGACCCGAAGGCAAATCTATGGTATCTTCGAAATGGCTCTTCAAGATCAAGCATGCAGCTGATGGGAGCATTGAGAAGTACAAGGCAAGATTTGTGGCTCGTGGGTTTTCACAAAAAAAGGGAGTTGATTATGAAGAAACTTTTGCTCCTGTTGCTCGCTATACTTCTATTAGGACTATCATTGCCATTGCTGCTTCTAGAGGATGGAAGATTCATCAAATGGATGTGAAGACAGCTTTTCTAAATGGGGTGATCGAGGAAGAAGTTTATATCGAGCAACTTGATGGGTTCGAGGTGCATGGGAAGGAGTCTCATGTTTGCAAGTTGAAGAAGGCCTTGTATGGTCTTAAGTAGGCTCCTCGTGCATGGTACGAAAGAATTGATCGTTACCTGTCAAGCTTGGGCTTCTTGAAGAATGATGCTGACTCTAATCTATACTTTAAGGTAATTGATGGTGAAGCATTGATTTTGGTTTTATATGTTGATGATTTGATACTTACTAGAGAAGAGCACTTGATCATCAAATGTAAGAAAGAGTTGGCCTCTAAGTTTGAGATGAAAGACCTTGGACTTATGCACTACTTCCTTGACTTAGAAGTCTGGCAGAAACCAAATGAGATGATTCTAAGTCAAGGGAAGTACACCATTGATGTACTTAAGAGGTTTGGTATGATGGATTGCAAATCCATGTCTACACCTATGGAGACCAACCTACATAAATTGAAGGAGGCTGCAGCTAGTTCAGACTTGGTGGATCCTACAATGTACAAACAGCTAATTGGGTCCTTGATATATCTAGTTAACACTAGACCAAATATCTGTTATGCTGTGAGTGCTCTTAGTCAGTTCATGTGTGAACCGAGACAGATACATCTTGTTGCAGCTAAACATATCCTGAGATACTTGCGTGGCACAGTTGCATATGGGTTGAGATATTCTTCGATGCAGACTTGGAGTTGCATGGCTATACTGATTCTAATTGGGCAGGATGTGTCATAGATCGGAAGAGCACCTCTGGATGTTGCTTCAGTTTGGGATCAGCTATGATATCCTCGTGCAACAGGAAACAGTCATCTGTAGCATTGAGTACGCAGAGGCAGAATATATTGCAGCTTGTATGGCAGCTCGAGAAGCAGTGTGGCTTCGTAAGCTCCTTGCAGGATTGTTTGGACAATCAATGGAGCCTACTATCATTCATTGTGATAAACAGAGTTGTGTGAAGCTTTCTATCAATCCTATGTTTCATTACAGAACCAAGCATGTTGAGATAAAATACCACTATATCAGAAATATGGCATTGAGGAAGGCTATACAGTTGAGGTATATCAGCACTGATGAGCAGACGGCAGACATTCTCACCAAGCCTCTCTCCAGAATAAAGTTTGCGTACTTTCGAGATAAGCTTGGTATGGTGGAGAATCCAGCCTTAACTGAAAAAGAGACTCAGTATCAGTGATAGCCTGTAATGAGTTCTTCTTTGTGAAGAGAAGTTCGAGGTGAAATCCCTTGATTAATGAGTTCTTCTCTGTGAGAGAAGTTCAAGGTGAAATCCCTTGATTAACGAGTTCTTCTCGATAAGAGAAGAACGAGGTGAAATCCCTTGTTTCCACCCTTTGAGAAAGTCATGGTGGATGTCATGTGTGTGACTCCATGACAACATCACGTGAGAGAATCCGTGATGATTTTTTGTACTTGTGTTTCACCCTCTGGGAGACCCATGGTGAAAAGTCATATTGAGGTGACAACATCACGCAAGTGATGAACACTTGTACATACCATATATGGTTGTAGCCATTATGGTTGATATCATGTTGAGGTGATATCTGATATCACGATGAGGTGATATTCTTCTTTTCCACATTTGGTTGTAGCCATTGTGGTAGACGTCACGTTGAGGTGATATGTCTTGTGCAGCTAGAAGTATCATCCCTAGCTAAGAGGGAGTGTTGATGTTTTAGTAGCGTTGCGCTGCTTCTTCCAGATCCGCATTTGGAGGTAATTCAAATATAGCCTAAAACAGCTATTTGAATTATATTTATAATAATCAATTTGGGCCGACTCAAGACGCATGAAGAGATACATCTTTCACTAAATAATATTTAATATTTATTACGTGGATCAATTATTGTTAAGGCCGACATAACTAATGAAGAGACACAATTAATGAAGACTCGCAATGTTTTGTAATGGCCAACCTTGAGGTGGCGCAACTCTACTTGAGGCCGACTCATTTGTGAAGAGACACATCCCTCCCTTCCATTGTGTATATATGCTCGATTGGATCTCATTGTTCATCATTTAGTTCAGTTCTTCCATTCATTTCTAGTGCGAGTTCTCTCAAGGCAGTTCGAGTTTATTATCAAAGGGAGATCGATATAACTATTGGCTGAGATTATCTTTGTATTGCTTCAGATTGAAGAGCTTGTGTTAGGCCTTTCATAATCGGCCTCTATTGTAAAAGAGACTTCATTATTGTTCAATATATAAGTGATATATTGTTGCTGGGTTTTTCTCCCTCAAGAGGAGGGTTTTCCCAGGGTATCTGCTGTGTCTTTGTATCTGATTTTGAATTAATTTTCTGTGCACTTAATCTGATCACTAAATTTAACAAGGTGCACTATACAAAAGTCCCAAATCATTTTGAAAAAATCTTCAGTACAAAATTCTAGTGGCTATTTATACAATCTTACCCAAACCAGAGCCTGAGAAAGGGTTTCTGTCAAGGGGTTGAAAACTTGAAACCCATTGTCCACATTTTCATATATAATCCAGCATTTCCAATGAACCATGGGCCTCCCCTCATAATCCTATCTCTATCTTCCTCTCATTGGAAAATGATCTATAAAAACCTTTCAGAAGAAACTAGATCTCTCAACATGTGCAGGTGGACCATTTCCAGCCCATCCATACTTGGCCAGATTCCAATGAATTTGGCTATCACCACGTTTTGTTCTAGTTCCAAGATAACTGAATTAAAAAGCTTACCTTCAATTATTGTATCTTGTATTTCATCTGAAACTTTGAATGTAGTGTTCACAACAGAATCTTAAAAAATTATTCCTTCACACTCTTCACTTTTTCCTGTTTTTTGTTCCAAGTCTCTGCTTCCTCTAGCAAAATTATACATAAAAACCTGTGTAAAAAGTAATGTGAACTGACACCTAAACCAGCAACTTCAGCAATTAACCATAATGATAATTCTATGGAATAATTGCCTGTATTAGAATGTAACATGCCTAGTAAATAGCATTTCTATGTAGATATTTAACAGAAATAAATGATACATTCTTGAATCCTTTGTCCCAAAACAATACTTCCATAATACAGATTCCAATACAAAAATGTTTTATAATAGAACAACAATGGATCTAGTTTCCTAAAGTGAAGAACCTTTTGTAACCATTTTTTCAGACGAGCATGAGGTGGGGACTCCTCTTTTGACCGCTTCTTGTTATTTTTTATATCACAAATAGTTTCCAGCATATATTCCATCTGCCAATAAGAGGCCAAAGAAATTAGCCTGTGACTAATTGACTTCCTCTGCAACAACTGTACAGCTTCAAGTGTTTTGCCATTCACATCAACACAATACCCTTTTGCCATTGATTATAGGGTTTCCATCTTCAGTGCCTGAAGATAGAGCTTTCAATTCATGGACATGCTGTTGAATACCAGCGATGAAATCTTTCATTGCAGCTGGATCATCACTTCTTAAGCACATGCCACAGCCTGCTCAGGTCATACACAAAATTTATTATGGCATTCAGCATACTGCAATAAGCTTTCAGCGGCATGACACCTTACTATATGTAAAAATATGATATATCAAATATAAAACAAAACACCTATCAAAGAAAATGCATACATTTCAAGATTGTCAATATCACAGAGACATCCAATTCTTCCAAGCGTTTGCTCAAGGAATCAAGGAGGTCATAAATTAAGTCACTGTCCACAAACACCAAAGACAAAGATCCATGAGCACTTTTAGAGAGATATAAATAACATCATAAGATTTTCGACTTGACAGAAACTTCAGGAAGATATGTCCTCAGACTGGCTCATAACAGAATATGCCTATATTCAAGTGCGCACAGACAGGCATGTTGGTGACAGCAATGCTGATCACAGAAAGGAATTGTTTATATCCTAAGTTACCAGTCCCAGTACTGGTTCGGGTTCAATGTGCGGGTTCAGTCAATAAAAAAAATTGGGGTTGCATTCGTCAATACAAAAACATATAAAAATTACAAACATGAAGCTTTCTTTAATAAATAATAAATAAATATAGTTAAATAAAAAATATATCTAATATCCATTTATATAAATATAAAAAATATATATATATATATTAATAAGATAATATGATTTCATGTATATTATATATATGAAATATAAAAATAATATGTAAATATAATATTTATTAATATTAATATTCATAATATTCATATTTGTCTTAATATATTCAAAAATTAATTAACATTAATTATTAATAACTTAAATATAATGTATGTCAATAATATAAATATTATCCCCCATACCATATTAAATAATATTAAATATTAAATATTAAATAATTTTGAACTTTATTAAAAATAAATGCCTGGTCTTTGAAGTTGATGGAGAGCGTTCTTGAGATTTTTCCATTGAGATCGATCTCTTTTAATTTCTCATTCATACCTGGATGTGTGACTGCCTGTGATTTGCTCTGAAGTCAATCCCTCTTAGAGAATTGCATTCTTGGCAAAACAGATAACTACAAAAAAAAAACCAGTTCATTGCAACATTAAAGAAAGTTCGTCATGATTCGTCCGGGTTTATTCGGGATGAACCCACAAACAATTTTCCATGGCCTAAATGACCCCTGACTGCACCTAACCAAAATCCGGACTAGATACGGATCGGACCCAAGTCTGGGGCTTCTGAGTCATGAACCAGTAACATAGTTTATATCGGTTATACCTTAGATAGTAAGCATGCACCTCTTGAGGAAGCTTACTATCAGCCTAGCACAACAATGAGAACCGTTTCTTGATGACTGGACAGAATAGGAACGCAATGAATACAGTATCAAATTTACCTTTTGAACAAAAGAATCTAAAGCTTCTCAAACTAAAAGCTATCTTTATGGTTTTTAAGACATTAAGCTTGAGTAAGCACCCGAACTAATTGTGTTGTTGAGCCCTAATAAATCAAGCTACTATCAACACTTCCACTAACAAAGGCACAATCCAACACCAAATTTAAAGTTTGAGGAAAAACTAAATTGCAGAAGAATTTGGAAGTGCAATAGGTTAGGGTAAATTACTAAATACTTATAAATCTCAACCAAAGTTCAAACCAAGATAGAAAAGATTAAGAAAGAAAGACAACCCTAACGATAGCAAATAACTGATTTAGCAATAGAAAACCAGCTCTGTTAAATCAATCTATAAATCAGTATTCCCCAGGAATGTGTCACCAGTGCCTATTCTACTGAACAAGACCAAGCCTAGGTGGTGGAGTAGTGGTCAAAGTTTTCAAGAGCTGTATACTTTGTATGTGCTCGTGATTATATTTTTGGAAGATATATTTAAATTTTAGAATTTTAAAATTTCAGTTTTCTTAGTTTCTTTAAGTTCTTTTTAGGTATTTTTAATTTATTTGTATTTTTAAAAATTCATATTAATTTTTATATATGATTTTAATAGCCATCCCCAAAATCTGAGATTTCACATTTGACATACAGTCCCTGGACACTTTAAATTCTTACTTGGCCCCTTCATGGCGGGACCTAGAGAGTGCTAAGTGTAGCTTCTTTTTTTCCTTGTCTTCTGGCAGAGGCCAATTAGCTGTTGTTGGTAAGCGAGGCTGGACCTATAAACTGGGGCATGCCAGTCAGCAGCCTGAACTTGAGTTGTAACAGAGCTGCCAGCCTGATCCACCAGGCTAGCTTTTTGTCACATATTAGCACTCAACACCTCCTAGATAATCTCAGCTATCCTTTTCTTTAAAAGATCACTTAGGATGAACTTCTCAATGGTTTATATATGGCAGTGTTAATACTGACTAGTCCACTAAAGCTTATTGATATATTTGTCTTGTTTTTTACTTACAACTAACCAATTTCACTAGCACACTCCCCCAGTAGAGGCAGTTGAGAGTCCTGCTAACCAGCTTTCTTTCCAAAACTTGAAGATTGTGATCCAAGTTATTATTATCCCTAAACAAAGAAATGTTTATTCTACCTATTCCTCCCTAGGATAATGTGTGGAATTTGTAGGTTGAGTATGCAATGGGCTAGCCTAACTCCAACTGGCTTGATGAATCCAAGGGCCATGAAAAGCAGGGCCTTGAGAATTGAAAGTAGAGCTACCAACAGTATAGATCCAAGCCAAGTCACACCAAGACACACTTTCGCCTTGGTTGTGATAGCTATACCACACGACTCTGTGTCATGCTACGTACCACCAATGCCAAAGTACTCTGGGATTTATTCTTGTGTCGTCATGCCATGTTCTAAGTAGTTAAACTTCAGCACCATCATGCCAACAGATCAGCACTATGAAAAACAACAGTTCAGCCAGTCCCCAACACAATTGGCTCACCCCAAGTTAACACGCAGTGCCAAAGGCTACTGCACATCTTAGGCACAATGCCATACTTTTGTGTCATGCCACAAGAAAGCAAACCATAAACCATTATAGAACATGAACCATTTTGTAACAGTCTTTCTTGAAAATATACCTATACATTGTAACCAACACTTGGAGGTACACTGATATCCCATTTCAGAAAATCAGCTAGGAAGTGTTTCCTCCTATTTCCCTGATCACAAGATTCTTCATTCTCAACCTTCCAGTTTTCATGTTCTCTCTTGTAACATATGTACCATAACTGTTGATTCTCATTTAACGGAAGAGCAATATTCTAGCATCTCATTTTCTTCAGGCATGTGTAAAATTCATCGCATGTCTAATGTAACATGTTCACTATGACTCGGTAATTTACTAGCTAGATTATTGGATTGTCCTCTGTCCATTATTGGCCCTACAGTGCAAATAATTGGTATTAGAACAAAGAATCTATAACCCATTGAGAGTGCTAGGATAGAGTGACAAATTGTGCAGATGCTTGGAGGGTGCAATATCAAACCAGAAACTTATGTTTGTACATCTCTTGCTTTTGTTGTGCTAAAGAAGGAACATAATGAGGGGTGACTAGAACAGATTACTGTTACATGTTCATTATGACTCAATATTTTACTAGCTAGGTTATTGTGCTGTCCCATTTGCCACCATTATGCCCATTGAGAATGCTGGGATAGAGTGAAAAATCAAGCAAATGCTCAAAGAAGGGCAAGATCAAACCCAACACTTCTTGTAGATCTCCTGTTCTTGTGGTGCTAGAGAAGGAACATAATGAGTATTGGTAGTCACAGATTATTGTGTTCTCTACAAAGCCAAGTGTGAAGAACTGCTACCTACTTCATAGAACTAACAATCTTTTGAAACTTGAATACTAGGCTTGATTTGAGTTATGGATATCATTCTCTTCATAGAAAGCCCTGTGATGTTCGTAAGAATGTTTCTAGGACCAAGTTAGGATTGTAAATGTGATCATTCATGCCTTCTGGCCTTATCAATGCACACACTACAATTATGTCACTCATGAATTCTCTTTTCCAACCCCATCTACTTTGATAGCATCTTGGTCTACTTTCTTGGGACAGGCCCACAAAATGATACACAAATTAATAAAACAAAACTTATCAATGTTTCTTTGACTTTCTAGGATAGGGAGACACAAGGACAAGATTTTGGGGGCGGAAAAAAATCTTATATTTTGGGGATGCCTTATATATAAAGAAAGATTTTAAGACTAAGTTTGGACTATACAAGTTGTAATGTTATGTCCCTAGGGATATGATATTATAATGTATACAGGTTGATGGAAATGTCAACATGTAGCACACATCCATTAATTTAGTTATATTGGGCCACCTAGACAACTTGTATAATGACATATATTAGGTAATGAGTTGGCCTACATTGGTTTAGTGGTTATCTCTTCATGATGTTATTAGGAGGGGGTCTGTATAAAAGAGGCAAATATCATTGTGTTAACAGTATGTCGTGTTTGAGATCTCTTGGAGATATAGTGTAGAGTGGTTACTTCCATAAAGAGTATTGTATGGTGTTGCCCTATCTCAAGGGTTTAGTGTCTTTCTACATATATTGTTATTAGAGAATCTTGGTCCACAAACATTTTTTATGTTGTGTGTCTCTTGTACATTATCACATTGTCATTATTATATTTCTGGATCTTATCAAGTAGTATCCAAGTTAAAAATTGGGTAATGGTGAGGAAAAATTCCTAATTTTTGAAAATTTATCTGTCTCACAAACAGTTGCAAAACATTCTGCAATTTTTCCACTGAAGTAGGAGGATCATTTAAGCAAGCAATGGTCCAAATTTCAACCTTTTATGATCAATATTAAATTATTGCAGTTTTAGTGCTTTTCATAAGTTCATTCTATAGGCTACAATTCCTGGAAATTTTTTTATCCCTTTACATTTTTGGAAAGCTCGAAAAAATTCATGAAGGATTATTATTTACTTATTGGGGTTTGGACTCAACTTCATTTTGAAATGATCAGGTCAATATTTGCTCAATAAGATGTGGTAGAAAGGTGATCTATTGAAAGAAAAATTAAATTTAAAACCCTAGTTCTCATGGAGGTTCATAAGTTTGATGGCAGTGCTAATGGTTTAGAATGGTGGGGATCCAATTCAGAAAGGCTTGTTATAAATCTAAATTTCCAGGCTTTTTATTTCTTAAGAACTTCAGAGATGCAACTTTTTTATAGGCCTATAAGTTGCCTAGAAGAAATTTTTCTTGGGACAAAATGGAACAAGCTTTCTTAGATAGATGTGTTCAAAAACAAGCAAAAAGTAAAGATGACGTTGATGATAACATAGAGGATGAAGGATAAGACTACATGGAGTTTTTCTCTAAGGAAACAAGATTCTACATTTCAATTTCATGGATGCATTAAAAAGGCAAAGGTTATTGCTTGCATAAATCCTAGAAGCAGGTATAACTTCATCAGCACGTACTTAGCCAAGCAACTATGAGTACAAGCAAAGCAAATCAACTATAGTCAAATAGAGAGTAAGGATATTCAACTTTTAAAGGTTTGAAGCTCTCTATCGACAAATATGTATTGCATCCAAATTTGTATGTTTTCAATATGGATGGGTTGGATATTGTTCTTCGATGTGCTTAGTTTGAATCTATGGGGATGATAAACATTAATTTGCAAATTAAGTCCATGAAGCTTTGGTATAGAAAGGAAAAAAGGCAAATTGTAGAATATAACAAGTAATTAGACCAAAGGAAAGAAGGTTAAAGAATCTACTGAAGAATGCACCAAAAAACCAAAGAAAGTACAAAACGAGCAAGAAGTAAAGGAAAATGAGGAAAAAGACTATTCCCCTTCATAAGCCAACAAAACAATGGAAAAAAATGGTGAAGAATCAACATATAGCCATATGCATCATTGTCAGAGGCAAGAACCATGGAGACAACAATTATGAACAATTATGAAGGTGTGATACTACATGGAATTAGCAGACCAACCACTATGGATCCACATGGAATCAAAGGAGCAATTACAAGAATTAGCAGCATCACAGAAGTCAGAGTTATTTCAGGCAAAAAAGGAGGACTTCCTTTGGAAAATGATGGAATTAGATAGGCACAACAAAATGTGGATCAAGGATGGGACCTAGGTATCGCCAACCTAAAATTTCAACAAAGATCATCTATAGATGATTGGGTGATAGGGCATGGCATCATATTTGTAATGACTTGCAGCAACCTTCCTTTTTAGCTTCTTCTCATGTTTCAGGGACAAAACATGTCAAGAAGTGATATGACAGTACAATGTATGTAGGTTGATGAACTGACATGTGGCACACATCCCTTTAAGTTAGTTATATTGGTTCATATGGAAAAATTCTACAATTAAGTATATTTGGTAATGAGGAGGCCTACGTGGGTTTACTCGTTTACCCCTCCATTATGTTATTAAGAAGTCTATATCAAGGAGGTGAATATCATTGTGAGGATATGTGAAGAGTATGTTATGTGTTCAGGATCTCTTGGAGATATAGCATGGAATGACTTCTTCCATAAGGAGTATTGAATGGTGCTACCCTACCTCAAGGGTTTATCATATTCCTACATATATTGGATATTAGCAGATCTTGGCCCACAAACATCTCTTATATTGTGTTATCTCTCTTTTACATTACCATATTGCCATTATTATTTGTGAGGATCTTATTAGGTTGTTTGATACCATCATCAATGATCTTTCTTATGCCATTTAATCTGATAACATCCTAATCTACCATGTTGGAACAAGCTCACAAAAAGATAGAGAAATTAACTAAACATAATCTATTAGTGTTTCTTCATGTTTCTAGGATAGAAGGACATAGGCATAGGGTTATGGAGATGGCAAAAGATTTTCTAGATTTTGGGGATGGCAAGGGGATAGCTAATATATGAATGTGTATCTATAGTAGATACCTTTGTTGCAAAACTTGTGAGTACTTGCGAGCTAAATGGTTAGGTGAGTTACTCACGGTGAATTTTTTTGTGAAAAACTTGCAAGCCAATGAAAAAAAGTGTGAATTTTTTGTCAATAACTCGTCCAAATCTATATAATTTTTTTCCATTCCTATAATTTTAAAAAAATGCGATTTTTACTTCATTCTCACACGTGGTTGGCGACTTAGGGCATGCGGCAACATGGCGCTACCCCTTGACCCCATTGGGCATGTTGCCCCCAAACCCCCACAAGGGACGTTGCCCCCAAATCCCCACAAGGGGCACTACTGCTTGACCCCACTAGGGGTATTGCCCCCAAACCCCCATGAGGGGCACTACCCCTCAACCCCATTGGTATCTCCATTCCCAAATCCCCATTAGTTATTAGGATCTCTTGTCAAAAAAGAAAATTGATTACAATGAAGGGGTGATGAGGGCTTAAAATTTTGAAATATAACTCTTGAGAGTGCTGACTTAGACATTATTATCCCACAACCTACCAAAAATCTCTTTAGATGAGGAAACTTCTACATATGACATGGCTAGTGGAAGTGGCATTGTAACTCATTTAGAGATTGAAATCAATTTTTGGTCTATGATATGTATTTAACTTTAATTTTGATTTGTATATGATGGAAATCAACAATATGCTCTACAAAATTAGTAATATGTGTGTTTTTTAAGAATATTTTTAAAAAATTTATGTATTTTAAAATGCTCGATAAAATTGTTGAGTCTATATTTTTCAACTATTGTAGATACACATACATATTTATAAATACATAGATATATTATACACATATACACATATATGCATGCATACATGTATATGTATGTATATATGCATGTATGTGTGTGTGTCTATGTATAAATTATAGTTGTCGGGAAACTCCATTATGGGAACATAGACAACATACCAGTCGCCATACCCAAAATTTTCGGTGAATCATTTACATATAAAATAGCTGTCTCCTTATTCATTTAACTCGCGTACCCTAATTTGATTAGCGTCCCTATCCCCGTACCAATTCCAGTACCCTGCTTCTCCCAGCAACTATGGTATAAATAAATATATATAATTTTAAAAATAAATAAAAAATAACTATAATTTGCACAAAATGCATAAAATTAAATAGAGAATTGAAAACATGGCTGATAATTCATAATTCAATGTGAATTGTGCAATTCGAAATGTTAAATATAAATCAAATACTTTATATTAAAGTAGCATTGCTCAAAATCAAGATTGACTTTGGAAGCTAAAAGTATAAATGGAATCCAATTACTCAAGATTTAATCGAGAAAAACTAACATTTTCCCTATTCCGTAGCACAAAACCCTTTTTTTCGTTGTTTTTAAAAACCAAAGTGGTGACATGTGGGCAACAACAACTGGTAGGGTTGAGTGGCAGCCCAAATTAAGGCCTTTGACACCACAAGAACCTTTCTAACGCATGTCATTTTTGGGTTTGAATGTCAAACCTATAAAAGATTAGGGTTTTTTTCTTTCAAATCTTTTTTATTGGTTTTTGCATAGTTTACATACTCTCCGAGTAGCCAAGTAATCTCCAAATAATTTGCATGCCAAGTAATTTCTGCTTTTACTTGCAGGCAATATGCAGATGGATTTTCTCCCATCAAATTATCGAGTAATCGCCAATAGCTCGCAAAAAAACCCACAAACTTGGCATGTTTGTGTGTGTATATGCATGCAAATATGGCATCTTGTGTATGTTTATAGATATGTATGAATTGAAGAGCACAAAGATATACTGAGAGGGGGGGGGTGAATCAGTAATATCAACTAACTTTTTCCCTTTCAACTCTTATCAACTTCAAACTCTAATACAAATCAACTATGCAAGAATAACTCAATATGAACAAGTTGACACCAAGATTTTACGTGGAAACCCTTACGGGAGAAAACCACGGTACAAACAATGTACTTTTATGAATTATATAAACTTTTACAATGAATGTAGGCACCAACCTACTTGAATCACTAAATGAGTAGTTAGTAGGCACCAACCTACAAAGAGCACCAACCCTTAATCCAGATTTAGTAGGCACCAACCTACAAGGAGCTTCAACCCCTAATGCTGATTTAGTAGACACCAACCTACAAGGTGCATCAACCCCTACTTGCCAAGCACCAACTTAGCAAAGATTATAATTTGAATGATAATGTTCCACCTTCAATTGTTGCTTCCTCAACAGATGATGGACAATTTTTGCTCAAACAATCTTCTTACAAATCTGATGTATATGTTTTGTCTTCAATACTTATTACTGTATCCAAAATCTGCACTTATTTCACTTCAATCTGCTTTATAAGATCTGCATACATTCTTCACAAATCTGATCCAGACTGTGCATAAACTCCTTTTAGAAAACTGATCATCACTATTCACAATCTTCTCATGAATTTAGTCTTCAAGATATTCTCTAATCTGCACGTATTCCTATTTATAATCTGCCTTCATATGTTTCATATGTCTGCCCAAATGTATTCAAAAACTTTGCTTAATCACTCTTCTCAACTCAGCCAAATCCACTTTTTATATTCTCTTTAGATTTGCTGGTGTATAGATGATATTCTTTTTAACTTCATACACACATGTTGCAATTCTTATTTTACTCAGCTATCATCAACTGCTTGAGTTCAGATGATATAATCTTTATACTTACACATTCAACACCACACGTTTCCTTCACTCACTTCAAATAATATTCATTTCATTTGACTCTGATTCAGATCATATCCTCTATTTATCATCAATGATATTCAATAAAATCTATAACCCAGATCTCTCTATCCTTTGATGATATTCAATTTTTCACACACAGCCACATTCGTGTTTTTATGATTTATCAGTTATTCCTTACACACACAGCTCATTCCCTTCAAATCTGAAATGAATATCAATCATATATGTTGCTTATGCATTGCAACCTTTGATGAAAGATCATATCTTTCAATAAACAACTGTTCTTGCACTCTTTAGTTTTTCAAATCACAAATTGTACCCATTCATTATAATCTGAATTTGATTTAACAAATCGTACCATTCAGATTTTTATTAATATGTATAAATTGTATATCTTCATAAATCGCACCTCTCTTATTTAAATAAATCTGAATTTACCTTTTCAATAAATCGTACCATTCAAAAGTTTATTCCATCCCTTTGAATGAGGTGCTTCATCTCTCTTTATTTTTATTCTTTTATTAAACTGAAATTCCACGTATCACATCCTTGAATAATCATGTCTTTTGATGCTTTTTAATAAATCATTGTTTGACTTAAATATTTGACTTGATAAGATCGCACCTCTTCCTCAATCAAGAATAAGACAAAATAGCACCTTTTTAAAGACACCTCTTCTTAAAATAAATCGCACCATTTTATTTTTGTCTTTTTGGTTTTGTCTTATTCATTTGTCTTTTTTTACCTAGTGCTGCTTTTTAAAATACGTATTTGTTCTTAACTAAATTGCTGCATACCTTTTCAAATATTAATCACTGCCTTTTTGACTTTCGTCTTTTTCTTTATTTCGTCTTATATGGTTTTGTTTTTTTTGACTGTCTTATTCTTTTTTTGGTTTTGTCTTTCTCTGATTTTATAAATGATCTTCAAATCGTTGCTTGATTAATAATCCTTATTAATCTTTAAAATGCTGCCTTCTATAAATGGACATTTATCACATTGTTTTCTTCATCTTAAAGTCTCTCATACTGTAGATTGCTGCATATATTAACTGCTGTTATATCGTAATTTTTGCCTTAATTAAGATAATAAATCTGTTTGATCAAACTTGTATTCCATGTTTGAATGGATCAAACTATTTGAAATACTTTGTCAATTTTCATGGAAATCTTGGCTTATTTGTCTTCTTATTTTGCTATCTTTTGGTGAGCCTTTAGTTCCTCGTTACACACATAAAATATCTGCCTGCAACTAGAATAGATCTTCATGCTTTACCTTGACATCAATGACTCCATCTTTTTCACTTTGACATCAATGACAACATTTCCAACAATGAATGCACAATGCAGTCTTGAGTATACACATACATAAATATCCACACACATTTGCCGAGTATTTGTCAAGTATTTGCTGAGTTTTTCCCGAGTCAAAATTTTTGGGCTTGTCAAGTATTCTCCGATTCCGAGTATGTAAACTATGGGTTTTTGTATTGTAACAAGCAAAGAAAATCCTAACATTCGAGAGACGTTGTGAATGGCAAGTTGTCTCCATAAATTTGCAGCATAGGGAGGATATCCTACGAAACATCTTCCACTCTAGGTAGAGATCCTAGGGACATTCCCCAATTTTCTTGCAAACTGGCAATGGTGAGCAGACGTAATGAACTTGTCCCCTATCCTCCAAACATCCCCAAATGAAACACAAGTAAACCCACAAGTTCCCCAAGTGTCCTAAAACAAAGAAACACACATAAAACACTATACACTAGAAATTATTGATTAATTGACCAAGAGGGGATGAGGGGATAAAGTCTTTAACATATTATCAAAAAATGGGCAACTTAAATACCTTGCTCCCCTTGGTAACTTCTTAAACTGACATTTAAACTACCTAACTACCTCAACAAATGAATACAACTTACATTATTAATTTTATTAAGAGGCAAGTTTAAAGACATGAATGTCCCTTACAAATTATTTAAAAAAAAAAAACTATCTTAATATTTGAATCCCAAACTCAACATACAAAAAGTCATCTATGGACACTTAGTCAACATGCAACTACTTTTAGACCTTCTTTACCAGCAATTCTATGAAGATAAAGAAACCCTCATTTGATCAAACCAAGGTTATGTTATTGGGTTCCTCGTTAACAAGCACAAAATACATCCAAATCTGATAAAATAAAGGTCCTTCAAAAGTGACCCATCCAACATTTCAGATCTGAAGAGTTTTCTATGAAGCATGAACTTCCATAGAAATTCAATCTGTAACTACTCGCCTGCTGCCCTTCCTTCTCATTAGCTCACTACTTAAAAGAGTCTTAAGTGGAACCCACACACCACTCAAGAATTTTGCCATTTGAAAGGGGCTCTTTGCAATGCTCTAATGCTTGCTCTCCTCAATTTGCACAAACCATTTGAACTTGAGATCAACACTTCCCAATATGTCATACATATGGTACTTAAAGCAACGATGATATCCAAAGGTATATCATTCTTAAGCAAGGCAGATATCTAGCAGCATATCATTCTTAAGCATTGCCACATGCAAAGCTCAATTACAAGACATATGACACAAAATTCTATACCATGGTCTAAATGCTCAAGTAGTGGCATAATCAAATTCTCAGTACACAAGTAATCTTGCATACTAATCACCAATCCCTTCATTTTTTGAGCTCTCAATATAAGGTCCAAGAAAATCAGCATTTCAAGTACATATCTAATGTAGGAGTGTCTCAAGGGTCAAGCAATCTCACATCACCCAAAGTTTTGTTTTCTTTGCGTCATATAGGCTTTTTCTTTCTTGAAATTTTAGTTAGATTTGGCGCTTGTGATTCTAATAGTGCATTGCATCAAGCCTAAATAAGATCCAGTAGTAACACAGCTTTTTTGATGAGCCTTTGTTGTCACATAAAATATAGAGGTTGAAGCACAATCTAAACTCATGCAGTACCACCCAAGATTGAATTCTTCTCATAAAGGTTGTGCAACATCATAGTAAGACTTCAAGTTCATACTCTACATTTTAGAATGGCAAAAGATTTCAAAGTTTCAAGTATTTGTTTTTAAGCCTTCTATCCCTATCAATAGCATGTGGAAGGATCGGCCAACAAGAAGCATCATCAAAGGAGCTAAATTACATGTTTAACCCATTGGGGCCAGCATTAGTCCTTAATGAAAATTATATTACAGTGCCAACTTATGAGGTTGTCCCTCTTCATTGGGATTACGTAATGGACTTTCCAAAATTCATTTGTATATGCGAGTAAAGTTAGAAAACAATAAGGGACAGCATTCATTGAATATTTTTACTCCGAGCTGTTAAATTTAGTGATCAGATTAATGTATAGAATTTAATTCAAAAATCAGACACAAAGACACAGCAGATACCCTGGGAAAACCCTCCTCTTGAGGGAGAAAAACCCAGCAACAATATATCACTTATATATTGATATGTAAACACAAGAGTCTCCTTTACAAAGGCCAATATGAAGGCCAATAATAGGCACCACAAACTGATGCAAATACAGCAACACAATGATGTAAATATCAGTAATAATACACAGCCTTCTATCAATAATTGAACTGCACTTGAATACAAACTCACACTTGAATATGTTGAACTTGTGATGAGCTCTGAACTGAATATGAATGAATGATGAACAAATGAAAACACCATCGATTATATATACAATGCAAAGGGAGACGACTCTTCAAGATAGTAAGTCTGCCTCATCCAAGAGGCGTGCTTCTTTAATGCAAGAGGTCGGCCGTAAACAAATCACAACTCTTCATAACAAATGATGTCGGCCTTAATTGAATCACACCTTCATAAGAAATCGTGCCTCTACAATATTCGAATCAAGGTCGGCCTTGATAAAAGATCGAGCCACTTCATTAAATTGCAATATATATATAAATTAGATAGTCATAGGCTATTATCTAATTTATTCAATATGTAAGGGAGATCGGCTAGGAGTAGAGACCGACACTGTACATGAACATCAACACGAGCAAGTGTGCAAATTGAAGAAGGCTCATGTGGAAACTTGTAGCTGGTCAAAGGATATGTAAATATTGTAAGGCTTCGAGGCTTGATTTTATTGCCCAGTGGCTCAATGTAATTATGTGATCAATAAAAGATAATCCTTTCAAATGTTGTGTCTTTCTATTGTGTTGACTGATGCTCTTGTTTTTGTTTTTTGTGGTGTGAGTGGATTGGTGCATTAGAACTGCACACTTGGACAGCCCTTAATTGTGGACCTCCATCCCCAACCGCATCAATGTGTTACATTCAGCAATTCATTTGGTGATAAAATATTAGAGTGGCATCACCAACAAAATTGCAAATCATTTTAATCATCATCCTCACATGCTTAGCATTGTAAAATATGGTTAGTGGAATTCTAAGAATCTCTCTACTTAACAAGTACTCAATTTGGCCACATTGTTCAAGCTTCACAACATCTTACAATGGTGGATCAATCACCTTTCCTTGACTACAACTTTTTGGATTGCTTATTGTATAAGTTCACTCAAATTTGCATTCCCAGATGCCCTTCTTGCCAAGTTTTAATTGAGCTCACTTATCCTCCTATGGTGGACATTTTGGCACTCTATGAACTTTGCAACATCTTCAATGGTATTTCTATTGGCTTTCTATGTAGATATAGGTTTAGGATTGCATCTTTCAGTGCTCTCTTTGCAATCAACCTAAGCCTTCAAATTAAAAGATTGGATATTACCAACCATTACCAATATCTTCTTTACTATATGGATCCATTTCCATGGACCTTCAGTTACCCACACCCAATGACAACAAGACTATATATTTGTGGTCATTTTTCATCTTTCCAAATGGATTATTTATCATTTGGCCACAAAATTAAAACACAATTTTATGATAGAAGAAGATCCATATGAATACAGCACTATAGATTACACAAAATTGTTGAAAATAGTTGATGTCAACATGACAACATTGGACGCCAAGTGACGAAATATTCTCCTGAGCAAAAACTGTCATCATATCTATCAAAACCGCTTGTATGCAAAAATTGTTTGTCATAAGTTGAAAACCACCATTCAAATCACGAGGGTGGTTTTGGTGGGAAAAGTTGTTTGGCAAGGAAAAATTCCCCACTTATGTTGCCATGATTCCACCAGTTGTCAACAGCCCTATGGTAGCAATAGTGGTCAAATCCACAACACATGGTGCTCACATGATGGTTGTGTATCCTATGCCTCTACACAGGCAATACATCGTGTATAGGTTACAACCTATGGTAGAAGTCCATAGAAAACAAGATTGAACAATAGTCAAAAAAAAATATCCAACAAATAAAAACTCGATTCGACAATTTTGTTGAGACCTACATACGCCAATGCTATGCAGAAAGATAATATGACTATATAATTGTACAAATGTCCATACAATCCATAGGATGGGAGGAGGAGAATTTTCTGAGTCTCCAAGTCTAGTGCTCCAAGTTTGACGAAATGACTATCGATCTTTAGGTTCTTGGGCCTTTTGGACATGATGGAAAAGTCAAACTTGACCCAAAATGCTTCAAAAGATCAAGTGCCTGTTAGATTTTGCATGCACCTCCTAACTTCAAACCCTTGTAGATTTGGCCTTTATGTCCAATTTGGACAAATCAAAAAACTAAATTAACTTTCTTGAATACCCTAAATTGAATGGTGAGCTTAGATTTACTCTAGGAACCTCCCAAAGCAACCTAATTTACAAAGCCACCAAGAGTAACTCCATGTCATCACTCGATACATGAAAAGAGCATACTCAACTTTTCAAGAGAACACAAGATATGTAGCCTAGATCTCTCAAAAGCCTAACAACGAGTAATCCCACAAGCTCTAATATCATGTAAGAAATGGTATAGAATGTTCTATACCATGCAAGATAAGGCTATGGAGGTAGCAACCCAAAATCTAGGAGTTTCAATGAAAATACAAGAGAGATGCAACATGAGAGAACAATAATATTCTATCAAATGATGCAAATGCACCATATGAGTACATTATTATGTCATTACAAAGAGAAACCACTGCTTATATAGGCTATGGAGGTAGCATGTAATCCCACAAGCTCTAATATCATGTAAGAAATGGTATAGAATGTTCTATACCATGCAAGATAAGGCTATGGAGGTAGCAACCCAAAATCTAGGAGTTTCAATGAAAATACAAGAGAGATGCAACATGAGAGAACAATAATATTCTATCAAATGATGCAAATGCACCATATGAGTACATTATTATGTCATTACAAAGAGAAACCACTGCTTATATAGGCCAAGATATAAGACAACATAAGACAATGAAATGTGTTTTAATCTTATAACTTGAGACATAAAGTGATAATGGGCAATGCACAAATTTTAAAAAAGTGCATGCAAATATGTGATTATAAGACATGACCAGATTGGGCAAAGATTGTTGCAAGCATAATGAAATATTCCATTGTTACAAGAAGCAAATTAGCACACAGGGACACAAAATACTGTAGAGGGTAGGTGAAGTTTTGCAAGTGGCAAGCAAGCATTGCAAACAACAAGATGAGCACGCAGAGAAAGATATCGAGCATGCACAAGTTTTAGACTGGGACATGGGCATTACAACGTCCAGAATGATTCATTAGCTATAGATTGGAACTTCATCCTTCTTCTAAGTTGTGAATAACACGTTGAGCATAGAATTGAAAAATAGTGAACAATGAACAGGAACTTAGAGGATGATGGAGGAATAATAAAAAAATGATAAATTGCCTATGCTCTAATCCCAATGGCGGGCCAGGAACGGACTGCAAAACTGAAAATGAAAATGGAAATATAAGTGCAAACCCAAAAACGTATTCATTACATCAAAATGAGATGCAATTACATATTTAACAACAATGAGTAAATATTCAGTTCATCACCCAAATGACTATTCAGCTCATCTTCAAGATGAGTGTTCAACTTCCACAAGAAAACAAATGAAAAGTAAACCTTTAACTCTACGATTATTTACATAATTTATATATTATTACATACATTTGATTCAACCAATGGCATGAATCTCCTCTGACACATGACCTACCAAGCTTGGAGAGTAGCACAAACCCTTGGATCAAGAAAAAACCATTAGTGCAAAAGCATTGGCGACATCATGGCCCTTTGTTAAATAACTCATTTTTTGCTCCGACAAATGGCATGGCTCTTTGGGACTTGCACCTTAAAAGTTATTTTAAAGTCACACAGGTCATTGATTGGATGCTAACCTGTCTTAATCATGTTGCTAAAAGTCATGCTGATGTAGCCCCAAGCAAAATTTCATTTTCCACGTTACTTTTTTCATGGGCATGCATACTTCATCAATTTAGATCCTGATTGATGCCCACTGCTGCTCAATAATATTGTGAAAACTTGTCAGTGAATGTAATAGCATGTGTTACTGGATTCAAAGTTGATCAACAGCTTCTGCTGCTGAATTTATATTACACTGCACCTTATCTATTTACCACTCTGCAGATCTTATTCAATAGGTGTATAAGGTCAAGATCTTATGACGTAATGATTTTTCACTACAGTGAACATCTGCAGAAATGAGCCAAATGAAGGGCTGTTCGGGCTGCTATTTGCAGCAGCATTAAAGCCCAAGGCCTCTGACTAGAAAGTAACTATATACAATCCAGATGCTAGGCATGCTTCTGTCACAAGTTGGGTGCCTACAGAACACATGTCAAAAGGAGCTCAAGGAGTCCAAGCAGTCAGGTAGGCAGGATGATGGACAGCAACTTTACTTGCCTAGAAGAGACCCTAATGCCAACAGCAAATCATTATGAATTGCATTTTCATATAGTAATAGCATTTATATTTTGCATATTTTGCATTAGAATCTAGCACAAAGAATTACAGGCTTTCTTTGTTTGCTTTATTTAGTAGCTTTTGCTTCTGTTGCATTCTACTGTAGCTTTGAATCGCTTCTAAGTTTTCGAATGCCACTCTCTATAGTACCTTTTAACAGTTTTGTTGTTGATTGATGCTGGAGCCTTTGAGCTTTGAACTGGAAGTCTGAAAGCTTCTAAGTGACAATATTTCATCCCCCTGATTTTGTCTCTCTGGTACTGACGTTGATGTAATGCTCCTTTTTTCAATTCAATAATATTAACTTTTGCCATTAAAGGAAAAAAGAAAATTTTGGTATGTTGGTAAAAACGGATGGTCTTCAGGCAGTCAAGTAATTGCCTTTGCTTTAATGAGTAAATAAATCAGATGATAGAAGGAATGCTACTACAATACATTAAGTCTATATTTGGTTGCAACTCGAATAAACTCTCAAATACTGCTGTCCTAAGAAAGAAAAATAGCATTAATAAGTACATGATCTAGATGGTGAGATAGCCAATTGACAATTCAAAAAACACCTGACTCAATTTGTGTACTTCAGGATTCCAACAAAGTAAAAGATGAATACCGTTTTCTATTACTTTTTCCTGCTCTTACTTAATTATCAGGAATAACTTGAACAAGACATGGAAAGACGAAAGAGAGCGATGGTAAAAACCCTGACATCCTTCTGCAAGGCACTGAGCAGCCACGACTGCAGGATACTGCAGATGAGGTTCTGGTGCAAGTGAATGGCAATGTTGTGGAGAAAGAAATGTGTGCAGTTGGATAAGGGAAGGCTCATAGCTGTGTGGAGGAGGAAAATGAGCATCACAAGAGGGCCTTCAGTTTGGCTGCAGTGTTGAACATGTTATGCCAACTAGGCCACAAGATGGAAGGGGACAGAGTAAACAGGACCCATCTTCCAAAGAAAAAGCCTATAAGAAGACTGTGAAGGGCCTTCCCTCAATGGAAATCATTAGTCAACATACACAAACTAAGAAAAATACTAAGGAGTAAGGAGTAGCCAAAGCCCAAAGGCTCGGGGAAGTGCATCAGATTTAACAGAAAAGTCTTAACTTGAATATTGCTAGATTAGACTATGTAAGCTTTTTCCTTCATTAGCATTTTGGATCACATTCCATGTTCCATCATCAGGGTGAGCAAGCAAAAATGTCTATTCTAGAGCTAGGAGAGGATGTAAAAGAACAGATGGAGCTTTACTCAGAGATGAGGCTGATAGGTAGGTTCAGTACTCTCTGGCTCTCTCTCCCAAATTTGAATGAATAGATTGAGCAAGCCTAGAGCCCCTACTGGAGGCACCAGTGGTGATCTATCCCAATGTGTAAGGCTTCTTTATAGCGGTATGTGATTCATTGATAGATAGAAATACGATCTTAGAAAAATGTCCTTGGTTCTGGGTTGATGATTCATTGTTCCAAAAATCATTGTTTCCTAGGTTCAAGCCATTCAAAGAAGACTTTAGATTTTCTCCCATATGGGTATAGCTTCCAAACCTTCCTTTACACTTTTGGAAGCATTCTACTTTGAAAAATATTGGAGTATCTTTGGGAAAATTTCTAGAGATGTCACCTAATACCTACAGACACGTGCTTATGGCTGCAACGAGGATCCTTGTGGAAAGGGATTTAATTTGTGGTCTTCTAGAAGAGATTGAGCTAAAAGTAGGTGATGAAACTTAGATTCAACAACTAGATTATAAAAAAAATGATTTCCTTTGTTGGGATTGCTTTCAGGTAGTACATAAGGCAGAAGAAAGTACAAAATCTAAAACGCCACCTTGAAGATCCTCTTGGTGGAAAGATGTGTCTCCTCGACATCAAATGGTGTGCTGCTCTTTTGAGTCAGTGCCCAATAGCCCTAGAGGGGAAGAGAAAACATGGAAGAGTCTTGTTGTGACCTTTTCACACGTCGCCCCATCGCTGATGGGGACCCCCAGTTGCCTGTTAGTTTCTAGGGTTTTGTCTCCTTGCAACGGTTACGTGAGATCACTTTGCTAAGAGTTTCAGGTCAGTTTGTCGAGAGTTACCCGAGCCAAGTCCGTAATTCATGCTTGAATCAGTGCGTAGACGTCATGGAAGCGCTCAGAGGGCCCAGGAAACAAAGATCGACTATGAATTCGGCCAATTCTGAGACTTCCTACTTTGTAGGAAATTTTGCTTTTTTCAATTTTTCATTTTTGGCATTTTCGGACCAAACAAGGTTCCCTATTTTTTAGGGTTTGCTTTTTCTATTTTTAGAAAGTTTCTATTTTTGGAAAGTTTCTATATTTAGAAAGGTCCCAAGTTCCAAAAATGCACTCAGAAGTTCAAAAAACTTGATGGAACTCTCAAAAAATCAAAGAGAAAATTTAAAAAAAAATTGTTGAAAAATCTGGAAAAACAAGTCAAAAAGCATGAAAATCAGACCCAAAAAGCATCAAATTCTGGAAAATCTGTTCGAAATTAATCAGATCTGAAGGTCAAGATCACCAAAAATCAGCTCAAGAAGGATGAAATTCATGAAATAAATGGTTAAGTCTGGAAAATTTGCCATTTCCAAGAAGAAGAATGTCAAGAAGGATGAAGGAAAGTCTGAAAGATCATGGAGTTCGCCCAGCAGCAAAGAGGGATATCCTAGGACTCTTCAAAGTCCGCCATGCACATGTCAAGGGGCTTGAAAGTCCGCCATGCATCTAAGGAAGAGGTGCCAAAATCTTTCAAAGTCCGCCTTGCACATCCTAAAGATCTCCAAAGTCCGCCATGTTCAAAGGAAGGCTGTCCAAAAAGTTTCAAAGTCCGCCTTGCACTCATCCTAGACCCCTCTAAAGTCCGCCATCCACAAGAAAGGAAGTGCAAAAAGGTTCCAAAGTCCGCCCTCAACATCCTAGGAAACTTCAAAGTCCGCCTAGCCTTGTGATGGGATGTCTAAACACTTATGAAGTCCGCCCTTGAAAGGTGGGACTTGGCTGAAGACTATCCAAAGTCTGCCTAGGCATGGGAGAAGAGAAAAAATCAAAAATTTTACTAAGTATTGATGCCCAGCAAAGAGAATTTCGAAAATCTGCTGAGTGTGGGGGCCTAAAAAGGTGGAGAATCATTTTCAAAGGGATAAAATGTTGAGACAAATGCAAAAATCTTTCAAAGTCCGCCCTAGAAAAGAGGGACATCTATGATGCTTGTCCAAAATGATTATGAAGTCCGCCATACACTTGGAAGGGGCTAGCAAGGTGTCAAAGAAGTCCGCCATACTTGTCCAAGGTGCTAAGGAAGTCCGCCTAAGCACATGAAAATAATGATTTTTGCTAAGTGTTGGTGCCCAATCCAAGAAAAAATTCGAATATTTGCCTAAGTATAGAGGCTAAATGATGAAAAATGAAGATTTTGGCTAGGAATCATAATGTTTTCAAGAGGTTAAGTGCCAAGTTTGGGAGGACACAGTGCTAAAGAAGATTGGGATATGGCGAGAAATAAAACAAAGTGTGCCTAACACAAGGGTGGAAAAGAAATTAAATTTGCCTAAGTATGGGTATTTGGAGAAAATGTTGAGAAATTGACAACTTTGGCCGAAGAAAAATGCGCAAGGCAAGGAGAAAGGAAGGATCACCCTTGGCCAGAAGAAAGGAGAATTTGTCAAGCGTCAAAGAAATTCGACCGATGAAGACATCCAGACAAGGATTTTGCCTAGAAAAATTCGACTAAGCAAGAGAAAATTTGACTTTGGCAGAAGAAAATAGGCTCAGTGCAAGAGAAAAGTTGGCTATGGCAAAGAAAAACAAGGATCTGGCATAAAATTTGTCGACGGAATGGCTTAAGATTTGACTTGGCTAGACGAAATTAAGGATAAAATTGGAAAATACACTCTTAGCCAAGAAAAATGAAAGGAAAATTGAAATAGCCATGGGTCCAAAACGAACGGGTTGGAATAAATTAAAATATTTTAAATATTTTAATAATTTATTTTCAACTGCTTGGAAATTTAAAAATGCCTTGAACAAAATCAAATTTGCCAGACGAGAATTGGAAGAAAATAAAGTACGCTAGGCAGAGATGAAATCCGACAGGCAAAATTAAATTCGCCATGAACTAATTAAATATTTAATGTTTTCTTTTAAAAATTCGAAAAATCAAAGATAAACATTAAGTGAAAAATCGAATTTTTGAAGATCAGTAAGATTTGCCCGGATAAGCTTGAGACTGATTCTTGTCGAAAAATAAAAGGAAACTTGCCTGTTTGAATAAATGAAAACAAATCGAGATCGAGAAAGAAGATGGCAGTTGCTAAAACGAATTCAATCCTTCAGCATTATAATGAGTTTCAGCAACTCATTTTTTTACACACAGCTGAAGAGAAATTTAATCTTTCTCGAAATTATCAGGCAATTGGTTGATAAATAGGCAAAGTTGATTTTTTCCAGAAGGTGAAATAGTGTTATGCTAAAGAATTTTTCGCAGGAAAAGAGAAAAGATTTATTGAAAGCTGAAATTCTTCTGTGAAAAGGGGCGCACTTCTTCTTCTAAAAATCAGATTTTTAAATCTGATTTGCATCCAATAGTTCTTCACTGAGGTTTGACGTCCAATCAAATGAATTTGCTATCTCTTTTCTGTCCTTTCATCTTGACGAAGTTCTAGCAAAATTTTCAACTTCATCCAATTTACTTTCAGCTTGCTTTTTTGCAACAATTTAATTATTTAACCAGCTGAAAATAAATTTTCGAATCCAAGGCACGAGATTTAATTATTTGAAAAAGTCTTTGTATTAATGTTAATCTTTTGGACTGCAGGTTGACAAACACGACAGGCGAACTATCAAAGAAGCTGAAAATGAAGTTTGCCAGCAAGGGTGCTCAACGAGAGACCAAGGTCATTTCAAAATGGAAAAATGTCGTGGACATTGATCTCAGACACGTCGACTTTGATGAATTCAAGAAAAGAGTGTATAGGCAGAAGGGACTTCCCACACCGATAGCCAAACGGATAGTCAGAAACGGGATATTTCAGGCAGCTGGATTCCCACCGGCAATGGATTGTGCTGAGTTGATGGTGGAGTGTGCTCTCCACTATGACGCTCAGAGGAGACAGATCATCGCACCTGATGGAAGAGTCCTATTACACTTGGGAAAAGTTGCAATCTAGGAAACCTTCGGCATCCCGGAACATTCACGAACGGTCTATAAGACCAAGGAAGAAGCCAAAAGGTTATATGACAGCCAACCAGATTTGTGTGCCACGACAGTTAACAAGGTGTGAGTGGACAAGCCTAAGCCTTCAATCAAGAAGTTGCCCAAGAGACCTCGCCGAACAGACTTCAAGGAAGATTTTGGGGATATCGTACTGATGCTGAATAGAATAGCTGGTAACCCGCAAGGTGCCTTTTTCGAGAGTTGGATGTACTATTTCATAGACGAGATCACTTCTGGTGTCAAAATGTTCAACTGGTCGCGGATGATAAGTGACAACCTCCACGAGCAATTGATCAACCTCGAAGAGACCAAGTCTTTTCATATGAGTTCGTATGTTGTATACCTGTTGGCTAGATCATACAAGTATCCAGGATTGATTTGCAAGGGCAAAATTGGCAACGGGGAGAACGAACTCAGGCCTTACGACTGTTATCCACAGCTCCAGTTGAAGGAAAAGACTCACTTCAGGAGGGTGCATGATGCCTTCCTAATGCATATTACCAGAAAGCTTCAAGGAGGAGTGCATCAGAGGTTGAGCCATGAGGCGAAAAGTCTTATCAGTAAGTACGGATCCTGGTTCATCCAGTTCCTGAAATTCACTTATGTCAGGATCCAGGGATTTACTGGAAATCCCTATAAATTGCCCATATATCCGACAAATCAGATGATATTGCTCGAGGTCCTGAGACAGTTGGAGGAGTATCAGAACATCCAAAGACCAACTAAGAAGGCATCGGTCACATTCCCATTTTTCATTGGGAACATGTTGGAATATTGTCCATCAGCACAGGCGGCCGAGAGTGCAAGATTGGAGATCCAATGGTATCCTTTCACGGCTTACAAGTCCAGGGTCAACTTTGACCCGCACCATAATATTCGGACAATAGAAGGGAGAAAATACAAGCACAGGATGGAACTGGAAGATTTCTGGGCAAATGTTGCCGATGAGTATGAAGTTAGGCGGAAAATGTGGTCCTGGATGCCACTAGATTTCATGAGGGCAATTGAGCTTTGTCGGGTGCCTGATCAATTACAAGATGATGGAAACCACGTCCAGCCACGCTTCGAGGAAAGCCGACCTCTTCCTCCGGTGAAATGGTCAGAACCCGAGCACGCAGACCTGGCAACCTTAATGAGGCCAGTGACTAAATACTCTCAGTGGTGGGTCGACTATCGTGCCCAAGAATTGAGACAGAAAGGAATCACGCTCACATATGACCTACTAAGCGAGTCAGAGTCATATTCTTCTAATGTCGGGGCATCCCATCAGGATTTGGTTGGGATCGGAGAGAAAAGGAAGGAAATAGTCCCAAGTATAGAGCCTACTTCCAAGAGGCATAAGGGAGAACCTTCTCGGTCAGCGGCATCTAGAAACATTGACGAGCTGGTGGCTACTATAGACGAGTCCTTGGTGGAAATGTTTGAACCTCCTGCAGTTCAGGAAGTGAATGATGAACCTATTCAGCTGGATGATGAAGAGCCTCCGTCACCTACGGGCACGGAAATCTTAGGTTCAGACAATGAGATAGAAGCTCGGAACAATGACTTTGAGGAGGGAATGATTTCCGCTCTCAGAGGGGTTGTGGATGTTCCAAATGAAGAAGAGGTTCAGGTAGAGGATGGGATTGAGTAGCCAACCATTCCAGAATGGCTGTTAGAACGGATGAAGATCCAGGTACCTGCAGAAGCTCAAGAAGAGGAGGATGATATTGCCGATTTCTTGGCAAGGTTGGAGCAAGTCGCAATCAAGAAGCCTACCAAGAAATTCTCCACCATTCAGAGGAATGAGACAGGCAACCGTTCTGTACACATTGCAGTACCCACGGTGGACAAGCCACAGGACGAGATCACTCCCCAGGAGTATGCTATAACCACTGTTGACCTTGGCCCGACCTCGAAAGGTCAAGAAGTAGAGGAGTTAGATAATTCCGTCTCGACCATCAAAGCGAGATTGGAGAAAGAAGTGGCCAAGAAGAAGGAGTATAAAAAGGAGGTCGAACGTCTTAAGGAATATATACAACATTTGACCCAGCCACTTGATCAGGGTAGTGCGATTGTTCCCCCTCTCCTCAATTCATCACAGGAAGTGACCAAGGATGTCGAGTACAGAATGGTGATGGCCAAGGAAGCTCAGGACTGGATGGCAAGCGAAGGCACAGAAGCGGCATTGTTTATGGAGAAGTTGGCGCTAGCTTATGGGCAAACATCATGCTTTCTTTCCAGACTTATGGATATGGCGGAGACATGGGAAGGACTTCCAGATATGCAGGAGAGGCTTGTTCCATGCCTCAGGCTATTGAAAAGCACTCCAAGAGAGGAGTTGGTTGACAGGAAGGTGATTGCTGCAGGAGCAGCATATGATTTCAATCATTGGTTTTGGTCAGTAACTATACGTAGGGAAGTTTTGGAGAAGGCAAAAGTGGATAGACTTAGAATCAAGGAGCAGGTAAAGGACATCCGAGAGAAAATTCACATAACAGCTACAAAAATGTTTGATCAAGAGATTGTCCAAGAAAAGGATATGCAGCTGGATGAGCTAAAATGAAGGGTTCAAGAAGTTTTCTTCTCGACTACTGGACCACTTCTAAGGAAGGATTTTGCGAGAGTGGCAAGTCTTTCAGCCATCCAAAATGACTTTAGGAAGCAGGAAGCAAAATGGGCGAATACCTTTGCCAAATGTGCAGAGAACTTGGACGAGCTTGAATTCCGGATCAGCATGCTGCCACCGGTCACGATGGAGGAGGTCATTGCAGTAGTGTCCAGATTTGCCGAACACAATGCTGCTCAGAAGGATAAGGACGCCTCTCCTAGGATATAGCTTTAACTGCCTCTCTACTGATAGTTTACTGATAGATGACTCTTGTTATTTTGGGAAACCCTAATTAGGGTTTGGTTGTAATGATCTTGGCCGTTAATCTTGTTTTAATCTCGGCCCTTCATTTCATTTTTGAAGCTCTATATAAACTGATGCTCTCTCACTTTTATTTGTGTGGAGACAGAATATGAGATTGTTGCATTGAGACTATTTTGAATAATGAAAGCTCTTGAGCATGGTTTGCCTTGAATAACTTCTTATTATCAAATAGTAAGCGAGGTTGCATATCTTCTTCTGCCATAGATTAAAGTTAGCATTAGATTAAGTAGAATTTGCTTTGAAAGTTGGTTAATTGAATGAGAGATTGATCGTATTGATTCAATGGTGAAGTGTAGCTCATACTTTCTTCGAATGGATGATTTGCATTCGATGCGTAAAGTTAGCCTGAGCTCTTAATTGTGGAAGCTTAACTTCAACCTCATTCGAGGTTTGAAAATTATTCTCACAACCCTTGAAGATTGCACCCATTTTGCGTATGTTGTCCTGCAGGAGGCGAAACAAAGTGTGGTTTATTCCCTTCACCGAGTCTTTATTGTCTCTTGAGTTCTTAGGCATAGACTAGATTCTCCTAAACCCTATCCTTTTGCCATTTTTTTGAGATCCATTGAAAGTCCTAATTGAGAGCCTTTAATGATAAATTCCCTAAGTCCTGAACTTGTGAAGATTTTCTTACGTAAGTCCCCTTGTTTATTACCAGCATATCACAACGGCCATTGAGCTTATCCACACGTCGAGACCCGACTAAAGAAACCTTGGAATCGCCATATGATCTTCTCGCAATCTTAGCATACGCGGTGGTTTTTCAAGAGAGGATAGAGTGTCTTTGGACATTTTATTCTGAAGTGTTCGGTGGATGATAAAACATACACCAACAAGTCTAAACAAGTCCCAGAGGTGGAGAATGCAAATGAGGTGAAATGGTGATGGGGAAGGAAGAAAATCAGAAGGCTGAAATAGGAAGGAAAATAGTTGAGGTATCACGAAGGAATGAAGAGCAATTATTGATTCTAGGGCTAATATGCAAAACAGGATAGAAATGGATAGAGGCAACTTTAAAACTTTCAGAACTATCATATGCCAACTTGGAAAAATATTCAGAGATGCAAGGAAATTTAGAGCAGGATCCTTGCTCCTCAGAAGAGGATTTTACTTCAGAAGTTGGGAACGACAGTGAATATGATATGGAAGAAGGGATGTTTCTTACTTTGCAAAAAAAATTGAATGGATAACAGTCAAAAGCAAGAAATCTAAATGCAAAAAGAATGCATCTTTGAAAATGGTGCTGCAGTCTCATTCTAAACAGAAAAACTAACTGTTTTTTGACAATAGTCACTGGATTTGGACCTTAAGACACCTCTTTGCTTAGGGGCAGATTATTGAGCCCCTGTGGTTGCTGTTGTTTGGTTGTTATGTGCTTCTAATGTACTAAGCTTGTATTTTCTTGGGTGGGCACCACTATAGAACCCACCGCCCCACCCCTAAACCCCCACACCGCCTACTTAATAAGGTTTAAAATGATGTCAATGTTCAATTTTAAATATACTCAATTATAGATGTAATGCATTAAAACTAAAACATAATTAAAGTGATTATGTTATAGGTCTTGTAGATCTTATTGGTCTTAGAGGGCAGTTGAAAACATCAGCCGTAGCAGCTTGCCAAAGAAAGCAGCACGGTCAAATTGTCACAAAATGCTCCATGTAATTCTGGAAACTTGTGATAAAGAATTTAGGTTTCAAACTAACTAAATGCAAAAAGAATGCATTTTTGAAAATGGTGCTGCAGTCTCATTCTAAACAGAAAAACTAACTGTTTTTTGACAATAGTCACTGGATTTGGACCTTAAGACACCTCTTTGCTTAGGGGCAGATTATTGAGCCCCTGTGGTTGCTGTTGTTTGGTTGTTATGTGCTTCTAATGTACTAAGCTTGTATTTTCTTGGGTGGGCACCACTATAGAACCCACCGCCCCACCACCCCCCCTCCCCCCCCCCCCAACCCCCCCACACCGCCTACTTAATAAGGTTTAAAATGATGTCAATGTTCAATTTTAAATATACTCAATTATAGATGTAATGCATTAAAACTAAAACATAATTAAAGTGATTATGTTATAGGTCTTGTAGATCTTATTGGTCTTAGAGGGCAGTTGAAAACATCAGCCGTAGCAGCTTGCCAAAGAAAGCAGCACGGTCAAATTGTCACAAAATGCTCCATGTAATTCTGGAAACTTGTGATAAAGAATTTAGGTTTCAAACTAACTTGCTATCAATAGTGGTATATGCCTCTGTCAAGTTAAAACAGTTGAAGGCGAAGCAGTTAATTGGGCAGAAAAGCAGAACTGAAGCTAACAGTTTCTGCGTAGAATAAAAAATCAAGTTCTTAAAGTTGTGGAGAAAACAAGCACTTAAACAGAGATTCATTTAATAATTAGGCTCATTTAGGGAAAAAGTGAGGAAATTAATTTCTAGGGACGTAAGAAGAGAACACAAACATGCACCGAAGATACTCATAGGAAAAGGAAGTAAGATGACAGTTATAATAGAATATAGCATAATGCAAACCTGGAGCAGAGTCCAAATATGTAGAGATAAGAAAGCAGCAGTGTAATATTTCTCAATGCAAGACCATCTTCTTTCCTGTGTTCTTCCTGTAAAATCGCACAAAAGAATTGATCTCCAATGTAAAGCCTGCAACTTAACTATTGATCTCCAATGTAAAGTTATATACTAAAAATCTTTCTAAGTTGCTTTGATGACTCTTATAAGAAGGAAACAATAATTTCAATTTCCATTAATGATCGAAAGTTGAAACAATTACCCATTCAATAACGAATAGTAGCATTTTTTAGTGCAGCTGCCTTAAAAGATAGGTTGCCTCCGAACAGACCAACCATGAAGATTAATCAGCAATCTGACTAGTTTAATGAACATTGCACATGGTTATAATTATAAGTGCTGCCTATTCTGTTTATCCAGCACAGCAGAGACAGAGTACAGAAACAATGAATTTTAAGAATTTCTTCAGTAGTCAAGCAATGCTCAATCTGCCATTTTAAACCGGTTTCTGAAAGTCTTAATTCATGGATGTTTCTTTCCAAATGTTTTATGTCCTAAATAGGCCTAAATTGGCTGAGCAAAACACATGTATGAATGTTTTAGTAAAAACAACATTAGTTACAATACTCTTCCGAAATGTTCAAGCGTTTGGTCAAGAAGAATCTATAACTTTTACTATCTTGTGGTATCATAGTGGTACAGTATATTGAATATTATCTTTAACACGGTCTTGATCATGGTCTTAGAAACATGTGGTCAAAAAAGCATAGCTTAATTCTTCGTATCTGACACCACACAACTTTGGTTGTGTCAGCTCAGTTCTGCACACTGATTCTGTGGTAAGTTTAGAGAACAGCATGTCATACGCATACAAAAATATACATATTTAGTCATGTTTCAAGCTAAACCCTATGATTTCACATTTGAGAACCATACTCAAATCCTCGTCTCCCATGGTTATCCATGTTGTCATTGTCGTTTCTAGTCAACATCTTGGCAAGGCCAACAAAAGAAAATTTCCAACGCATCAAGCAAGGCGAAGATAAGAACTCAGACGAGGAAAGAAAGGTAAACTGGTCTAAGAGAAGGAAATGGTACATCAAGGCTCATGGACTTCACAGTGTCAAGGAGATGTCCAAAACTCAATGATAAAACACAAAAAGCTGCATAGGTTCTCCAAGTGTGCACTCACAAGAAGAAGAGTTGGTAAGTGCATAGCAAATCAGAAAGTGCACTTTCAAGTTTAAAAAAGGGCTTAGCAGGTCAAAAGTGTATTACAGATCAACTTAAAATTACAACAAAAAGTAAATATTAAGTGAAAATATGTGTACGTTGTCCAACTTCAAAGAAAAATGAGGTTAAAAAAAGTGACATAAGTGACAAAAAGGATCATTTTCACTTAAAGTTCAATGTCAACTTGAAAATATAACAAAAACTGTACTACAAGGACCCAAAATAAGTGCTTCATTAACTTAATTGAAACTTCAAACATGAAAATTTTAGAAAGAGGGCAAGGAGACCCCAAAAGCACTCATAAGTGAAGTGAAAAATATGAAAAATTGCACCAAGATCCTAAAAAGAGCACCTAAGTCACTTGAATGAAGACAAAGCATGAGGAGCCAAGATCCAAAAAGTGCACTCATGACGGCAGGCGAACTTAAAAAACATAAAAGAGGTTACTCAAGAGGCTAAAAGCATGGTCTTTGCTTAGAGGAGAGTAAGTTTCAACTCAAAAGCATAAGGAAAGCATCCATGAAGCTTAAGGTATACACCTCTCATTTGGTGGGTAAGAATTCAAATTTAAGAAACAAAAGTTGCTCCTCTAATGCCAAATATTAGCACCTATGTGACAGTGGGGAGAATGGAGGAGAATAGTCAAGTTTAAAATAGAAAAGTTACTTCGTCCTCACAAAAATGTTCAGCATTTTGTTCTTTATAATTGTTGAGCAAAGGTTTCATTGACAACAAGGAAGGATGCCATTGGAGCAAGTTTCCCAGCATCTTCTTGATCATTAGCAACAAATTCCTCAAGTTTCATTGTAGTTCTCCGAAGATCAACATTTGCTTTCATCCTTCCATCACCTATAGCAGGGTTTCATAAAAATGCGTTCACAAATTTGGCATTAGGTAATGAGGGTTTGTAAAGAAAACACAAAAAAATTATCATATTCTTCACTCTTCATTCAGAGTCATTGTGCAAAGGTTGCCATCAAGCAAAGGATGAATTGTCAAGGTTTTGTCTATGACAAGACCTAGGATTCCCAGTGACTAAAGAAGTCAAATTCAAGTCACCATGACTGTTTGGTGAGTTGTCAACAGTTGTTAGAGTTTCACGGTTTCTTCTAAGGATTTGCCATGGTTAGAACAAGGAAGAGACATCAAAAAAACTAGGAGGAGCCAACTACCAAATTGACTATTTTGAACCCATATTATTTTACCCACAACAATTTTAACCATTGCTATTTTTGGGACACAACTATTTTTAGAAGATCTACTCAAAGGCATTCTATTTCAAGCTTTCTTACTTTTAGAATTTAGACAATGCATTTTGAGACAATTTTGTATTTAAGGCTTGCTTTTCTATTTTTTGGATGCTATTAGCACCTAGAATTGTGGTTTATGCCTACTTGTTACTGAAGTAGCTGTTGAAGTCCACTTAAGTGTATTTTTGTGATATAGTGATTGTGTGAATTGAAAAGTGTTTTGATATTTATTGCAAGCTTTGTATTGCAGTAATTGTTGATTTG
Source organism: Sequoia sempervirens (assembly GCA_007258455.2). Taxonomy (NCBI): domain Eukaryota; kingdom Viridiplantae; phylum Streptophyta; class Pinopsida; order Cupressales; family Cupressaceae; genus Sequoia; species Sequoia sempervirens. The sequence continues at coordinate 961,791,839 of VDFB02281492.1, read as the reverse complement.
GGCTTTGTAGTTTTGTATACAATTTACAAATCTGCAGATTTGATTCATTTATCTTGTGTGTGTTTAATCCAATTCAGCCTTTGGATAATTGAACCTGCACCTTTTAGTCTTTGCTTTTAGTTAGAAAGAGTTAGTGTTTCTTAGCTGTTTAGATTGTTCATTTTAACATAAAAGACTTAAAAATCTCGTCTTAAGTAGAAATATTGATAAGCCCTAAGAACCAAAAAGATAGGCAATTTCTTTAGATTGTTAACAATACATGGTCAAAACTCAAAGATCTAACTTGTACATATTGTAAAACAATGGAGGTTGTTTTTTTCAGTTCCAGGGTTTAGTTTAATTTTTAGTTACAAGAGAGCTTCCCCTTCTAATTTGAAGAAACATTTATCCTTGCATGTTGATCTTTCAGGAAAAATTAAAATGCTAACACAACTTAACATAGAATAAGAACCAACAGAAGGCAAGAGATTGCTCTTCTTGTAACTACCAAACTGCATCTTCATTGCTGAAGTTGTTTCTTCATCTCCCACACGTGTATAACCATGTACTTTAACTTCTAGCAGTTGTAAATCAATACAACCTTGTATCATAGTTTTAGCTTGGTGATCAATATTTTTCTTTCAAGCATTATCTTTGTCACGTCACTCTGATTATTCTTATTCTTGTCATTATTACTTCATAAATCATTTCTGCAAGTAACATGTATGGAAACTCTGCCATAGTGGGTTATTTCTTGGATCACCCCGGGCTCCAAATAAACTCCTAAGTCTAGCTCTACTCTTTGCGAAAAAAATCAATGTCAACTCTATGCCAAATCATTGCCATTATATTGGTTGAACCAAATGTACTCTCATTGAGTGTGCCATGCTGTTCCAGAATGTAAGCTCTGCATGAATATGCTTCATGGGCATGAAAATAAGATAAATATTGCACTAACTAAAAAGCACCTTTATGTTGGTGATGGCCATTCCGTTACAACTATGTTAGCCTATTTAATACATGTTTTTGTGCTTGTTTTTATGTCTGCTGAGTGAATTTGTGATGGAAATCCAAGGGGTTGATCTTAATTGGTTAAAGCATTTGGTTCTCATTGTGGAGACCCAAGTTCAGATCCCTATAGGGACATCTAATATAGAATTCTAAGTTGTGGTTTTGGCTTCTAATGTGGATGTACTAGTCTTTACTAAGGAGCTTGTATTAGTCTTTACTACGTGATCACAAGAGCTTGTATTACTCTCACACTGTTGCTTGTATGAGCAGAATATTTATTATTTGCAAATGATCTGCAATATTAAAAATAAATAAAAAATTCCATAGTATAGATTGTTGGAATGTTTTGTCATTGATGTCAAGGTTGAGCTGTGTGCTTATGTGCTTGACCTGCTTGACCTGCTTGAGCTGAGTGGCTGTCTACTTGAGCTGCCTATGTGTCTGCTTCAGCTAGTTGGGTGTGTGCTTAAGCTTCTTTGGTGTCTACTTGTCAGCTGTTTGAAAAGTTTATCTTCTTTGTGCCAAATCATCATCTATGCCACATCATCCTTGTTTGGTCAAGTGGATTTTTTATTGATCGGTGGTTTATGTCTTATATTGGGACTTACATTATTTTTAAGGAGGCATCTATTTGATATGGTGGCTATACACGACGCTATGTGGTCAGCATAATGCAAAATGGGTCTTCTTTCGAAAAGTCATATGCCACATCGTCCTTGCTAGGTCAACATGAGTGTCAAAATTTTGTCTTGTTGCTTGAGGGCATATGAACATCCTATCTGTTTTTATATTCTCTTAAAATCTTAGTGTTTGGGAAGTGTCATGGATAGAAATCGAAATCATTAGAGTAAAGCCACGTAATAAAATTCTTTGGCAGTGCTGTCCATTGAAAGGAGGCTGTATATTTGAAATGTGAAAATTAGTGGCATATCTCTTATCGGGTTATATTAAGGCTTTTGTTGTCAAATTCCTTTTGAGAGACCTGTTTGTGTGTCGAGCAGTATGCATGAGGTGGCGACTAAAGTGAATTTGTAGGAGCTTGTGGCAGCTTATTTTTTGGTGTAACGCCCAGACTAAGATATCAATGGCTTCAGGAGTTTAGAGCAGCTAAATTAATGACTTTAAAAATGGCGCATATACCGTTTAAGGAGGATGTGGTGAAGTGTTCAGAATTTATGTACTGGCTTTTTTATGCAGCTGTATCAACATATTTAAGTCCACAGTTGTTGGGAAACTCCATTTTGGGAACATAGACAAGGTACCAGTCCCCGTACCCAAAATTTCTAGTGAATCATTTACATATAAAATAGCCGTCTACTTATTCATTTAACTCACATACCCTAATTTTATTGGCGTCCCCGTCCCCGTACCAGTACCCGTACCTTGCATCTCCCGGCAACTATGTTTAAGTCCTTCCGACAACTTCATTGATATCTATTTGTAACGGCTGAATAAATTATAGGTTGCTTTTCTTGGACGAACCTATGTTGAGGACATGATTTTTAAATGAGACAACTTCATTTTGTGCAAATGAATCGATTCCTACAGTTTTAGTGGGCGGCGCACTACTCTGAGGAGTTTATTTCTGGCATCATTGGCTACAAAGGCGGCTTCTAAATTGTCAGTGCATACATTTTAAAATGTTAAGGCTTCAGAGAACCTATTAGTTTTTGGGGCTAATAGAAAATTATTTGCATCAACTTTAATGTCTTGAGGTTTCGGATTATTTATGCAAAAATAAAGTCATGTTTATTGATTCAGAATCATTTCTTGAGTCGGTTCATTCTTGATATTATATCAATGAATTTAGGAAATTTTTTGTTATTGGTGGTCAACCGAATTGGACAGAGAAATTAAAGAGGATCGAGCAGGTCATTATTAATGGATAGCATTCTCTTTGAAATACGATTTTCATTCAAAAATATCCTAGCGCCTTCAAAAATTATTTCTATGAGATATCGAACAGATCTCCTTTCAATTCTTGGCGCTAATGTTTCTTATTCCTTGTAACGGCTTCAAAAACCGATGCCATATATCATCTCTACAAAGGACTCTATGATGTTAACTGATCTGCAACGGCTTAAATTTTTCATCAATTTCTATGAGTAAAGGGAGCACAAGTCTTGTGCACATGGGTATGCGTGGGTATTTTGATTCAAAAGTCATCGACATTATGGAGCTAAATTAAAGAGACTATTAGAAAATCACATTTTCTTCTAAGAATATTCACATGAGCTGGCACGGGTCAGAGTCTTTTAAAGTATGCCAAAGACATTTCTTTTAGATATAATTTTTGGAGTTACTTGGTTTGAAGGTTCATTTTTTGGTGTGATGATGAAGAGATTTGGGTGTGTATTCATATAAAAAATCTTTGGTGAAAAAGAAAAACTTGATGCTTTTCACCGCAATCTTCTTTTTGAGTAAGCTAGTGAATATGCGTTAAAGACTTTGTGTATGCATTGACTGAATGGAGTGTCGGATGGACTCAAAAGGGGGAGATATCTCATGAATGGTTGTTGTTGGAGGAGTAGTCTTCAACTACGAGGGTCATGTGATTTGGTTTTTGGTGCTGAGTGTTTGAAAATCTAAATGGAGCCGTTTACTATTTGTGCATTATGGATATTTTGAATGTTAGCGTCTGGTTGTAAAATTAGAATGAGAAATTTTGTCATTTACTTCTGACTGCAGTGTGATTTGGGATTTTGAATGAAGATCTGTGCCTGGTGAAGTGAGTAGTAAGTGTGTGCCTAAGTGTTGAGAAAGTGATAAATTCGTGTTGTAGATATTTGATGAATTCGATGGTAAATGTGTGAAGTTGTTCAAAGTGTGATTGTGAATGGTTGAGAACCTCACAGTTCATGTGAGGGCATTGCTTGAAACAGTGTTTTGCAGCCTTGTATTTGAAGTCTAGAGTTGGTGCTTCAACCACTGAAGTTGATGCTTCGGTGTATTCGGAGTTGGTGCTTCGAAGGAGGGTTCGTGCTCTCGGTGGGTTGGTGCTCACTAAATGTAATCGAAGTTGGTGCTTCGTGAGAGTTGGTGTTCTCTGTGAGTTGGTGCTCACTTATGTAATTAGGGTTGGTGCCCTTTGAAGATAAATAAAAGCAATATTTTGCCGAGGTTTTTTACCCAAAAGGGTTTTCCACGTAATCCTGGTGTTTATCTTGTTCACGGTGTTTGATGATGCTCTTAATATTCTGAAACCTGATTTGCATGTTAAATCTGGTATAAAGTTTTAAAATGTTCTGAAATACTGATTCACCACCCCCCCCAACTCAATATTTCTTGTGTGCTCTTCATAGATATGGTGGGTCGGGATAAAACATCTCTCTCCTGGATAGTTAGAATCATAATGTCTTTCATGGCTGCAAATACACCTTTATCATATACATTCTTAATTGCGCCGAAGAAATAATAGAACATGTTGTAGATCAGATTTTGCAACCTTAACTCGACCAGAAGGATACTTGTCCTAATTTCCGCAAATATCTTTAATATGGTCACCCTTCTTGAGTAATTCTTACTATTGTTGTCATCTAGATCTTCGAAGCTTTCTATAATCAAGTGTACAACCTCTTCCATCGTGTCATCGTCATAGGTAGAGGAATCAAAATTTTCATTATCTCACTTAAACAAGAAGTCCCTAACAACTTGATCTCCTCATCATGATGCCTCAACCATTTGTGTTCCTTCAAGGCGGTTACTATAGATGTTAGAGCTAGATCTAACACTTCGGATGACCGCTCAATATGAATTAAACATTCTTCCACCAATTTACGCGTGTTCAAGACAACATCCCTTGATTGAAATTTTGTAGTAAGTTTGTTGCGTATGTTAGTTTTATGATCAGATGAAAAACTCAGAAATTTAATTCAAAATCAGACACAAAGACACAGCATATACCCTGGGAAAACCTTCCACTTGAGGGAGAAAAACCCAGCAAGAAATATCTCTTCCTATATTGCAATATAAACAACAATGTTCTCTTTACAATGATGCCAATCTTATGGCACTTATCACCATCACACTTTGATGTAAATACAAGATAAAGAACTCGAACTCTCCTTGATAAGTGATGAATTGCTGTAGGTGATAATCGCACTTGAAGATGGAATGAATTAACTTAACTTTCTAGTGATATGAATGGAGTGATCTCATATAAATACAATCCATGGGAAGAGACACACCTCTTCACAATACAAAGTCGGCCACCAAAGAACATGACCCAAATGGAATGGCGCAATTATCAAGGAGAGTCGGCCTCAACAAATAATAATTGTTATTAATAAATAAATATTATTTCTCTATCCAAGTGAAGCGCATCTTCACTTAAGTTGACTCCAATAAATGAAATAGCTGATGGCTATATTTTATTTATTGCTTGATTTAAATTCGTGGGCTGGAAGTAAGAGGCCTGCGGCTGCTAATAACATCAACAGCCTGCTTTATAGAGTGTTATTGCCAATGGCTTAATATCTTCTCTTGTCATGATTAATCAAATTTTTCAACATTTACCCAAAGGCTGGTAGGTTCACTGTCTCTGATACCACTGTAATGACCTGAGCTCCAGATCAATAGGTTTTTGATTTATTTCTTATTGGATTGACAAAGGTTGTCATCTAATATTGTTATGGTAAGCTAACTAAGTTTCCAAATTATAGATGAGATAAAATGAACTATTATATATAACATTTTAATATTGATTCTAACACTGCAGCTTTCAAAATAACATATAAGTTTGATCACTTGCGATAGTTTCAGAAAAGGTGTTGATATGAATTCTAGATAATGAGTCTAATTCAATTATCAATTTGATAACGGAAATGGGACCCGAAGATATACTTGTCGTTTCTGATTTATCAATTACAATCATGCTTTTGAATAAGAAAGAGGCTTAGACCTCTATTAGTTCGTTGTTTCTGAATTTGTCTTTATATTCATGCAATTTGCAATTAGGTGTTGTATATGAATGTTTATTTATTATCCATGCATCCATCTATTCATTGACCATTGGCTCTTAAAGAGCACTTCAGATCTGTTGTATAAAATGTATTTATATCTGTAAACTTCATCCATCCCCTTGTCTTCATTTCTCATTATTACTTATACCTTTATGCCTGCATGGAATGGATGTGTCTCTTGGAAAAGAGATGCCCATCCAAAAAGGCATGTCTCTTAGTTAATCGACCCATATTAGTTATGTTTGTAAAATTATTAATTGCTGCTCTTAAAATATACTCTTGCTTGTAAATGCATTCAACTATCTTCCATGACTTACGTAATGCTTTATGATCTTTGTCCTACGTGATTTATTGAAGGCCACGGTAGCGGCTTCATATGAGGTAAATACTCTACGTCAAAACTCCCATGGTGCAATATTTGACTCTAGTGGCGGTAATCTTATTCAACAACATCTAGGAATTATTGTTTATGCAAAAGATCACCCTTCGATTTACTAATGGTGATAGATAAGACAAATGAAGATTTAGGCAGCTATATTATGCAATCAATTTGGTCAATGTCTTCTGAAGTTGGATATCGGCCTCCCTATGTCTTCGACCAACACTGGTCACGAATGGACATCTTGGCGTATGGCAGTTATGTGACAACATAAATCATTGGTGCAATTAACAAGCCAACGTCCTCCATCCAATACAATAGATTTCCACATATATGACAATTTATCTCTATCTCACAGTAAGCTAGAGTATATATGTTGACATCCACAAATTGATTTGATCACCCTTATCTCTTAATACTCATCTATGTCGAATTGATATGACATCCTTCTATAGATGGACTTGGACAGCTGATAGTCTCGATGTCATATCCCATAGCATTATATATCTCTGTATCGAACCTCTAGAGGCTTGTCATTTGGACAACACGAGAATAGTCAATTGCTATACATTGGCGGCTAAGCATGATATTGGCAAATATCTCCTACATTGAAGATGTAAGGCTTGCGTAGAAGTAAAACCACAATCCCACGTATAGGCAATGAGAGTTGTCGGCACTCCAAAACGCATCAGTGTCTTGATAATATTTATTGGAACATGTTATTATATGTGATGGCATAGATAAATCAATGGTTATATAGGATATTCGATCACAACATCCAGCCCCTAAATGGATATGAACCCGTAAAGGGGATATCTATAGTCAATTCCTCTTTGCATACATAATTTCGACCTCTTGCAATTACGTCTCCAAAGGAGACTCACGTAATTGCAAAAAATGGGACATTACAATGAACCTATGCTTGAACTAAAAGAAACAAAACATGATGTTATTCCACCACCTATATCCTACAAGAGACCAAGGGATAACCATACAATTCCCTTTGTGCCTCCTAAAATCAAACAAGTTTATAAGCTTAAAGAGAAAGTGGTTTCACAACCCTCAAAGGTCCCTTTCATTCCTCCCCTAAGGGAAGAAAAGAGATTGATGATTGATAAACCCACTCCTACACCATCACAACTTGAAAACCATGCAAGAAGAAACTGAAATGCTAAAGAGCATAGGCGTAGACATTGTGCTATCTCTCGTAAATTAGAAGAAAAGAACAAATCAACTCAAACAAAGCATGATGATTCTCCACCTTCGCTACAACATGAAACTTTTGCACCAAAACAAAAACAAGTACAATGGACATTGTCATTAGACCTCCTGTTGTGATTAACTTGGATGATGATGATGAGATTGCTAAAATTGATGAAGAAGTGCATAATGAATTGAATTTATTGTTTTCCACTTCAATGAACTTAGATGGACACAACTGTGATGATCCTCCTAAAAACAGTGCATCACCACGTGTTGACCCTGGTGAGTGTCCTAGTATGGCACTTGTCGTTGCTCCTTGGGCTAGTTATTTGCCTTCCGTATATGATGAACAAGATTGGGATGTGGACGACCTACTATAGGTTGGCTAGCATTTGACAATGCCCCATATTGTGTTGCTTGGTGTGCCTTTATGTTTGTGAGTTTTCTTTGGATGACCCTTGTTACTCGATTGGTGCAAGGATACAAAGAAAGTGAGTCTATCATGACATTCTTCTATTTGTATCAACATTCTTCTATCTGACATAAGCATTGTCTTTTACCTTTGTCCTATGCTTTCCTTTTGGGGATGATGAAAAGTGTTGAGACATTTAGGTCTCTTCCATGTTGACCCAAAAGGCTTGTTTACCTTCTATCTCTCTTTGTGTCATTCTTCCTTTGTGTTCGTTGTTCCACGAGGTATTTGGGGAATAATGACGGCTCCAAGCTCTATTATATCACTGTAGCAAAGACATGCATTGACCCCAAATCCATGGATCCCTTATGTCTTTGAGATTGCATGTGGGGGCACCTTCCTCTTTCATGACGCAGCTTTATTTGGAAACATATGATTGGCATAGGGCTTTCCAATAAGCTCTCATGGCTCTCTTATCAATTGGCACATATCATTTCTACTTTAAAGTAATTGCTCACAGTAAGGTGTTTAACAATTCCTTTAAAGTGGGGGCATACATTGGCATTATTTTGACATTGGCATTGGCATTATTTCGACACGGACATTGGCATAAGCTCATTTTGGCATAGCATTGATCATTTTGTGGCACCTTATCAAAGTTATCAAGGAGTATAACTTTTGGTATGGCTAACAATGGGAGACCTGTAGACCTGGTGTGACTTTCCCATCTGCCACCCCTTTGTTATGAGTTCACACCTTGTAGACCTAGTGTGTGTTCCTCATGTTGCCTTTGGGGCTCACCTAGTGTATACCGGATTACACTAGCCCTTGTGAGCATATTTCATGGCCACCTAGCATAACACAACTTGCTCGTCAGTGGAGCCATGTGTCTCATAAGTGATTTTACATCCTTGTGAGCGTATTTGATGGACGTGGCACAATGCAAGTTGCTAGTCCATCCTTTTTGCATTAGCTTTAACATTGTATGTTTGTGTATCTTGTCTTGCTACACGTATCTTACACATCTTGTGTGTCCCTTTGTCCTTATGTTGGTTTGTCATGGGATCTCTGATCCTTGGGGCTTGATCATCCTCCTTGATCTTTGTCATCCTATCTTTCTAACATTTGTACACTCCGACCTCTCTTGACACATATTTGTCTACTTTAGTGTGAGTTTGAGCGTAAGTTCATACTCTCACTAAAATGGGGGCTAAATGTAGTGTAGGAAATTGTATACCCTTTACAATTTCACACTTTGTTTGGGTCCTATTGATGCGGGTTTTGTGACCTTAACCAACATTAGAATAAAATACCCAATAGAATATCCTATTCTCTCTTGAACAAAGACTCCAATGTGCTAAGCAAAGTGATCACAAAGTAGACTCCAAGGTTCCTGACGCATATAGGATAGTCTCAGTTGGTTTGATGTGTTTTGTTGGTATTTCAAGGGGGACTTACGCTCAACTTTTTATCACTTTGGACTTTGAATGTTATGGATGATGAGTGGTGGAGTTCTATTACTGCCAATCTTTGAAAATAAAATAAAAAAAAAGGATAAGGGTTTTAGAGACTAGACTAATACTAAACCAGTCCTATGAACTCAAGAGACAAGTGCTAGATGGCAACATTCAAACCAATCTTTGTGTTGCAAGTATGATGACTACAACAACTAGACAAAGACAGTGCAATCTTCAACGGGATTTACGAATGATATCCTATAATAGAATTTGAGTTTAACAATTTTAAAGTTCAAACTAACCTTACACATCAAATTGAAAATCATTCAATTGAAAAAGGTATGAACTAATTTCAACATTATCAACACTATCAATCTTTCATTCATTTAACATGCATTCAAATCAAATTCTATTCTAAATCTACTCTAAATTCTACTTTAAATCTATTCTATGTTGAAGGGAGGTATGTAACCATGCAACCACTTGACAATAAGAAGGATTCAAAGCAAATCATGTAATATGAGCTTTTATTATCAAAGTAGTTATACGCAACAATTTCATAAGACTCTTCTTTCCATACAATGAAATGAGAGAATGAGAGTTTATATAGAATTTTTGAAAACAAGTGAATGGCCGAGATCAATCCAAAATCAACGGCAAAGATTAAAACAACTCAACCCTAACTAGGGTTTCCCAAAATAACATTTAGCAACCAATGGGTGAAGAACACATGGCACATGGAGCTATCTTCTTGGAGGCGCATCCTTATCCTCCTGAGTGGCTATGTATTCGATGAACCTGGACACTATTATGCTGACCTCCTCAATTGTGACATGTGGCAGCATATTGACCTTGTATTCCAACACGTCCAAATCATCTACACTCTCGGCGAAAACATTCTCCCATTTTGATTCCTGGTGTTGGAAGGCATCCCAATTGGACAAGAAGTTTGATGCCTTTGTCAAATTTTGCTTTAGAATCAGTCCAGTGCTGGTGAAGAAAGCCTCCTAGATTTTGACCTTTAGATTCTCCAGCTGCATGTCATTTGCCCAGACAATATCCTTTTCAAGTACATCTGCAGCTACAAGTAAAATCTTATTCTGAATTTCTCTCATCCGATCCTCAACCCCGATACTATTTGCCTTCACCTTCTCCAAGACTTCGCTCCGCGCAATCAATGCCTAGTACCAGTTATAGAAATCATATGCAGCACCAGCTACAATAACTTTTCCATCAATTAGTTCCTGCTTCGGAACTCCTCTCAGCACTCTGAGGCATGGGACAATTTTGTCCTAAATGTCTTGAAGGTTTTCCCATGCTTCAGCCATAACTGCAATTCTCGAAAGCAAAGAGGAAGTTTGTCCATAACCCATTGTCAATCTTTCCACGAATGCAGCAGCTTCCCCGCTCTTGCTTACTATCCACTCCTTTGTTTCTTTAGATGTGACCATCTCTTCTTCAAAAATTTTAATCATTTCTTGTGAAGAGTTTAAAAGTGGATGAACTACTGAGTCGGCCTAATCAAGAGGTTTGGTCAGATGTTGGATGTACTCCTTCAGGCATTCAATCTCTGTTTTATATTCTTTCTTCTTTGCCATTTCCTTTTTCAACCTCGCCTTGATGGATGTGACCGAATTGTCCAAGTCTTCCACCTCTTGACCCTTTGTTGTTGGGCCTAGGTCGACAGTAGTCATGGCATATTTTTGAGGAGCAATATCCTCCTTCTACTTATCTACTGTCGGTACAGCAATTTGTACTGTACAACGGTCGGTTTCGTCCCTATGGATCGTGGAAAACATTTTGGCAAGCTTCTTCACAATGACTGTCTCTAACCTGGCCAAGAAATCAGTCGTATCATCTTCCTCTAGGTTCTCTACTGGTACTTTTATTTTCAATCTTTCTTTTAGCAAATCAGGAATTGTAGGTTGTTCAATGCCTTCTTCTTCCTGAGCATTCTCTACACATGGAATATCCTAGATTCCTTTAAGAGTGGAAATCATTCCGTCTTAAAATTCACCATCCAGAATATCCATTTCATTCTCGGACTTGAGTATTTCTATGCCTGTGGGAGATGGGGGTTCATCATCTGTTGGCGGGATTGACTCAATATGAATCAGAGAAGGAATCCTTATGTCGTTCAATGACTCATCAATATTCAATATCTCATTCATATTCCCGGACATGGTGTTGACGTGGTTTTCGTGACCACACCAACGCAGAATAAAGTCGCCAACGGCTACCCTATTCTCTCTTGATCAAAGTATCCAGCACGCTAAGATTGCGAGAGTTCGTGCGCTCAACTCCAAGGTTCTTTTAATGCGAATAGGCTCAGTTGGCTTGATGTGATTTGTTGGTATTTCAAGGGGACTTACAGAATTATTCAACAACAGAGGAAGAGGATTTAGATGCTCAAAGGTTTGTCAATAAAGTTCTTGTTTCAGAAGGTACCGAATGTAAATGGTGTAGGGTTAAGAAGACTCTAATCTACTCTAAGGCGTGGGACATGGCAATCAATTCTCACAAGCTTCAACCAGGGTCTGCTTTGCCTCGCTTCGGACAGCCTCCACAGAACCGGTGCAATCTTCAGAGGAGTAGCTCAAGGTGTTCAGATCACAACTTAGCATGAAAATACCATCACAACAACGCATATAAACATACAAATCGTGATCGAAGTTAAGTGCATGATATTCCAGTTGACCACACAAGGCGCATTCACCATCAGCGAACACACTAGTGGTATGGATAGATGAAGTTTGCTCGAATTAAAGACCACATTCCACAATTCCTATCTACTACATGCATGAAATGAAATTACGCTACTCTACGCTACTTGAAGTAGAAGCGATGAAGAAACCTCGCTAGCTATCCATAACAAAGACGAAATTCACCATCAATAAAAAGATCTTTTATTATGAAAGTTTTACACAACAATCTCTTGCAAAAGTTTTCAAGGGAAAACTTTCCTTCTTCTTCAACTACATTATCAATCTATACTAAGCTACTTCTAAGTTGTCCCTCTACTCTATGTCTATTGTCTAATTCTAAGCTAATGAGATACAAATGAGGGGGACTCCCCCCTTTATATAGCTGGCCAAGTCCAACGGACGGCTTAGATTACAATCAGCTGGATGGCCCAGATTGTGCCACCTCAGCGCTAAACAAAATTCACCCTAAAAACCGCCACCAAGAGGAGTGGGGTAATAAATGAGCCATTAATGTCCATCATCCTTCTAGAAGATTCCAACTTTGAAACGCGTTCACACTGTTCTTGATCTCCTTCTTGACGTTGTTCTTCAACTTCTTCTTTGTCACTTGAGTTGGGCACATACGAAGTCTCAACACTTAGCCACTTTTTGCAACTTTTCTCCCTTCGAGGTTGAGATGTCATCTTGAATCACTTGCTTCATCACTTTAAGTCATCACTGCTTGGTCTCGACGTTCCTCCTGCAAAACAAGCAAGGAGAAGAGTATTAGAACACCTCATAATATAGACTTAACTTACTTACCAATATTTTCATGTTTTGATCTCCAAGGGTTCATCATTTTCTTAGCCAACTTCATCCTCAAATTCTTCATGCCTTAGCCAAATTTCCAACCTATCTTGTATTTTGCCAAGCGCACTTCACTCTGATATTTCATCCAACTCAAGCTCGAGAAAAATGCTTTCATCAGGAATTCGACCAAAAATCATCTAGGTGATCATTTTCAGATTCATCCGCCAAGGCATTTTTAACACACTTTATTCCCTGCCTTAGAAAATTTTTTAAAATTTCCCTTAGGAAAATTCATTGTTCAAGCGCCGATCAAATTCCTCATCTTGAAGGCCCCGGCGAAGTGCAAAAGACTTGGAAATCCAATTCTCATCGAAGATCTTCAATAGCCAGAAGAAAATTTTCCTCAGAACCTGTCGAATCCATGGGTATACAACGAATGGGTTCATTTAATTTTTCTGAATTTTGAACCTTAGAAAAATAATTTCTCATCAAATTTATTTCAGTTCTTCACCCTTGAGTGCATTTCCTTGCTCTGACTTGAAATTTCTCATTGACCCTGTGAAGCTAGAGTATTCTGACTCATTCCTACCGATTTTATCCATGCCTCTGAAAATTTCATCTCCTCCATCAGACTTAGGCATATTTTCTTCTAGAGGTGGAATTTAAATATTTATACTTAGAAAAATATTCTATCATTTCATCACTAGCTTGGGCGCATTTAAGCTTTTGTCCTACCACTTGCAAACACTTAGAAAATATTTATGGCTTCCTTCTCATCTAGGGCGCAATTCATGGGTAGTGCTTCCATTTTGTTACTTAGAAAATTCTTCAACAACTTCTCTTCAAGGTAGGGCGCATTTAGTACCTCACACTTTCAATTCCCAAGACTTAGAAAGTCCTCAAGTGGGTAAGGCGCACTTTACCACCCCTTCTTCCAACTAGTGACACTTAAAATAATTCCAGCACCTCTCCCTAGGCCAAGATGCATTTAGCAGGTGATACTTCAAATTTCAAATACTTAGCAAAATTTCCAATCCTTCAGCTTTCTTTTCAAGCAGAGGTGTATTTGAGGGTGGTAACTTCAAACTTAGAAAAATTCCATGTCTCACTTCTCCTTCCAAGTGCATCTCACCATTGAAGTTCCAATTTGCAACACTTAGAAAGTTCTCAAGCTCCATCATCTTGCTGGGGCGCATATGAGAGGTCCAACTTCAAGTTTGCATGCCTTAGACACTTTTCCAAGCTCTCCCTGCAAGTTTAGGCACATTAGGCAAGGCCTACTTCAAGTCTTCAACACTTAGAGAATTTCAAGGCCTTCCATCCTTTGTTGGGCGCATTTGGAGTAGGGAGCCTCAAATTTAAAACACTTAGAAACTTTGCTGGAGTCACTTTAGAGTTTGGGCGCATATGACTGGCTGAGCTTTCATTTTTAAGCACTTAAAATATTTCTCTATCAATCTCCAGTTTCAAGGGCGCATGTAGAGGGGTCTTCTTCAAATTTGAAAGACTTAGACAAATTTTCATGGCTTATCCTTCCAAGGGCGCATTTACCTAGGCAAGCTCTCAGTTTTCCACACTTAGACATTTTAAAACTTACTTCTCCAACCTAAGGCGCAAATAACCCCTTGTGCTTTCATTTTTATTTGCCTTAGTCAAATTTCTAATCACCTCTTACCTCTCAAGGCGCATTTTGACCCCAGAGCTTCTAATTTTCATAATTGGGAGAATTTTTTATGCTTTCTTCCCTCAAGGGCGCATTTGGAGGCATGAGCTTCCAATGGCATCTTTTCAAACTTGGGCGCATTTTTCCCTTGGAGCTTCAAATTTCAAGGCACATCTCTTCTAGCAAAGGCGCAAATCATAGCTTGAGCTTTCAATTTCTCAGACTTGGAAAATTTCAAGGCACATCTCTTCAAGCTTGAGGGCGCATTCAAGATGTTGAACTTCAAATTTTGAATACTTAGTGAAATTTCATCATCCCCCTTTCTCCTCAAGGCGCATTCAAGGTGCTTAGAAAATTTTCATCAACCTTCATCTTTTAAAGGCGTTTTTCATTGGCTGGACTTGAAAATTTATCAATTTCAGTGAATTTTATGCCATTTGTCAAATTTAGAGTGACTCGTTCATGCTAACCCTAGCTTGCCCTAATTTACTATTTTTAGAGAGTTCCTCAAATTTTGCATTTTAAGATGATTCCCGACTCCGAAAGGCTTGATTCTACTTTGTTTCGAACCTCAGGATGTGATTGTGTTGCTGGTGCTTGATATCTGCCTTGAACTTGCTATTTTTAGCGACTTACTAAAAATAGCAATTGCTCAGAATGTCTTCAAATTTCATGTGCTGAATGCCTGAAGTGTGGGGATCGTGGCTAGATGCTGCTTCTACCTGGCTGTCGTGTTTCGCCCTTGATTTTAGGAAACCCTAATTCTTCTACACAGGCTTGCTAAAAATAGTAAGTGCTTGATTCTCCATCTCTGCAGCTCCGTTTGGTTTGAAATTCAAGCCATGAAGTCCTCATCACTTATTTGACCTGTTCATACCGACGCCTCGTGTTGACCTGCTATTTATAGCACATTTATGGAGGTGGTTTACTATTTATAGCAACTACCTGTTTCTAAGACTTCCACAACTCTGTTTGACTTGAAATTCAAATGACGTGCTCCTCATTGGGTAACTTGCCCGTTGACACTAGCGCCTGCTGCTAACTTTCTATTTTTAGCCTGTTTCTGGAATGACTTACTATAAATAGTAAGTGCTTTGTTTTCCTTCAAATTTTACTAGTAGATAGCTTGAAAGATGTTGATCGCAATGGTATACACCGGTTTTCAAAAATTCTGACTTTTTACCCCTCTTTTTGGGTCCCGAAGCTGGAAACCCTAATTTGACCTGCATGCATATCAAATGACCTCCATTTGTCCTCGTTTTTGTTGTATTGCTTTCAGTTTGTGATTCTGAAGTGTTGGGAGGCAACTGCGAGAATGTATCTGCTCAAAATAGCAAGTTGTTGAAGGAGTGATTATCTCGCCTTGCATGTCATATCACTGCGTAGGTCTCGAAAAACCCACAAGGAATCATCAGACATGCAAAGGAAACCATAACATGCAAACCCTAAAAATAGCCTCTAAAGGCTGAACTCTAAAAGTCATTATCTCATTTTGCATGTTATATCGTTGCGTAGGTCTTAGAAAACCCAAAAGGAATCCTCAGACATGCATTGAAAAACTCTACATATAACCCCTAAAATTTGCTCTGGAAGCTGAACTGCTAAAAATAGTAAGTTGTCCGTTTTAGCTCAAATTTTGCCAGTGAGTAGCTTGATGCGTTCTAGATGGAGCGTGACTGAGAGAACTCCAGTAGTGTTGAGAGAACGCCCTGAATTGAACACTTACTAAAAATAGTAAGTTGTCAGAATCTGATGAAATTTCATTAGAAACTTGCCAGAAGCGTACTGACATCAATGTTAGTCTCAAATCTCAGTTTATTTACCTTGTTTGACCTCAAATTGGCTGGAAATTTCAAAACCCTAATTCTCAGACCTGGCCAAATTTCACATTTAGGCTCACAGACGGGCACATCCCGGAAAGATAGACAGCAGAAAGAGAGACAACAACAAAACAAACCAAAATCAAGCCAAAAGACCAGAATGGAGCAAAAATTAGGGGGTCCCCATTTGCAATGGGGCGATGTGTGAAAAAGGTCACAACACATGGCAGAATGAGGAAGCTTCAATCTTTACTTCTTCTGAATAATTTCCTCGTCTGCTATCTTCTTTCCTTTCGCCCTTGCTGAGTCATTAACTATTTCCTTTCTTTTCCTCAAATGGGTGCTCTCAATTGGTTCATCACTTTGGGATGCGCCTACATTTGAAGAATAGGATTCCGCTTCACCCATTAAATTGTAAGTCAAAGTCACATTCCTTTGTCGCAGCTCTTGGACTTGCTCATCTGCCCACCACTGTGAATATCTGACAACTGGCCTCATCAAGATGATCAAATCTGCTAGCTCTGGTTCCAACCATCTTATAGGAGGAAGAGGCCAATTCTCATCAAAGCCTAGCTTAATATACTCTCCATCATCCTCAAGCTAATCAAGCACACAAAAGAGCTCAGTTGTTCTGATCAAGTTCACCGACAGTCTGGACCATAGTCTTTTTTTGATGTCATATTCATCTGCAGCATTGGCCCAAAAGTCCTCTAGGTCTACCTTATGCTTGTACTTCCTTTCGTTCACAGTCCCAATGTGGTGGTGAGGATCGAAGTCAACTCTGGACCTGTAGGATGTGAACGGGTACCATTGCATTTCTAACCTGGCACTTTTAGCTACCTGTGCCAACGAACAAGACTATTGCATATTCCCAATGAAGAATGGAAAGGTGACGGCTGCCTTCTACTTTGTTCTCTGGAGGCCTTGGTATGTTTCCAGTTGTCTCAGAACCTCAAGCAAGACCATTCTGTTAGTGGGATAGATCGGGAGTTGGTAAGGACATCTAGTGAATCCTTGAACTCTTATGTAGGTGAATCTGGGAAACTAGATAAACCAAGATTCGTACTTGTTGATTAGGCTCTTGGCCTCACGAGTAAGCCTTTAATGCGTTCCTCCTTGCAATATTCTAGTGATGTACTTTAGGAAGGCATCATTCGCTCTCCTGAAGTGTGACTTTTCATAGAGTTGCAACTGCGGGTAACAATCATAAGATTTGAATTCATTTTCCCCATTGCCCACTACGCCTCAGCAGATCAATCCTACATATCTCTAAGTCCTTGCCAACAGATAGACAATATAAGAACTCATGTAGAAAGACTTTGTCCTTTCTAAATGCATTAACTATTCATGGAGGTTGTCACTGATCATCCGTGACCAGTTGAACATCTTGACACCTAAGGTGATCTTGTCAATGAAGTAATGCATCCATGTTTCAAATGGTGCACCTTGTGGGCTGCCCATTACTCTATTCAATAGCAATATAATATCTCCATATTCCTCCTAAAAGTCGGTCCTAAGCAATTTCTTTGGCATCTTCTTGATGGAAGGCCTTGGCTTCTCTAACCATGTCTTATTGATGTTGGTTGCAAAAAAATCCATCTGATCCTCATAAAGTCTTCTCACATCTTCTTTGGTCTTGTATGAAGTTCGGTTATAACTTGGTATGCCAAACGCCTCTTGGATGGCTAACTCTCTGAGATGAGCTAACACTCTACTATTAGGGGCAACAATCTGCCTCTCTTGTGCGTTATAGTGTATGGCACATTCTACCATCAATTCAGCACACTCCACAACTGGTGGAAATCCGGCTGCTTGGACGATGCCATTCCACATCATTCAACGAGCAACTGGTGTCGGCAGGAATCCATCTTGTCCATACATTCTCTTCTTGAAGTCTCTGAAATCTACATGTCCAAGGTTTGTGTCTGTGGCGTTCTTCCATTTGGAGTTGATTTTAGATTCTAGCTGCAATCCTTTGTTTGCGAACTTCATCTGTGCCTTCCTCGAAGGTTCTCCTTGGGTGATCATCAACTTGCAAGAATCATGAAAATATATTAATTTTAAAATTTTAATTTTGATTTTTCTTGGACCCTTGCTCGAAATTTTCACTTTCAGCCTATTGAAAAGTTAAATTCTACGAAAAATCAGACTGAAAATGACATAATTTGGCTACGTGTTTAGCAAATTTTGCGAAGATGGGTGAATAAGACAGAAGAGAAATGAAGAAATCTGTCAAATTTGGATTTTAAACTTTCGAAATTATACTTTCAATGGTGATTCTGCCTTGAATTCTGAAAGTTCTGCTTCAACTCAGAAAAAGCACGCCTAGCCTTCAGGAATTCGATGCTTCAACTCAGAAATTTACTTTATCTCCGAAAATTTTCACCAAAAATTTACTCTCTCCAAAATCTTTCTTCAAAAAAAGATTATCTTTCACGATCTTCAAGAGAGTTAGAATCTCTTTTACCATCGAACTTTGAAAGAATGAGTTGAAAATGACAACCTAAACTCTTTATAAAGTTGAAAGGTTCAATTATTTTAGCAAATTCATGTTTTTTCTTAGATTCATCGAACCCGGACTTGTTTCATTTTCTCCGAAATGGCAACTCAATCCTCATTAAAAATCTTTAAGAGAAAGTTTCTAATTTTTTTACCTAGGCGCCATCCTTGTGAAATCTTTTAGATTTTTCTTCTAAGATTGAAGATTTTGGCTAAGTGTTGAATATTTCAAAAAAAATTCTAAGTGTTGGAAAATATTAAAATATTAAGTGTTCAATTCAATTTTCCAACCCTTTCATTTTTCCAATCTTTTAACCATGGCATATTTTATTCATGGATTTCCTCTTGAAATTTGTTTGGATTTAGACTCTCCATGCCAAGTTGGAATTCACTTATATCCATGCCATGGCGAACTTGGTCATCTTTATGCCATTGTCATCTTTCCTTGGATAGGGCGGACTTCATAACTACTTAGCCATTTCTTCATGGGCGGACTTTACCTTGGCCTTGCCATCTGCTATTCCCTTGGACACTTAGCCGAATTTTAAATTTCATTCTCCAAGGTATCCATACTTAGCCATATTTTGAGTTTTTCTTCTCTCCTCTTGGTTGGGCGGACTTTCTCAATGTTTGGACATGTCTTTCTTTGTCTAGGGTGGACTTTCTTATGTGTTTGCCACCCATTCCTTGAACTGGGCGGACTTCATGATGTTCATTCCATGCATGCTTTGGGCTTGGGCGAACTTTGCATCTAGCTTGCCATTGTGCCTATCATCCTCATGGCGGACTTTGGAGTGCCTTGGACAAGTTTCTCAAGGTGGGGCGGACTTCAAGACTTTCATGCCATGATGCAAGGGTGGACTTTGCTTGTGTCTTGACAAGTGCATGGGCGGACTTCATGATATGTTTGCCATCTCCTATTTTCAGCTTGGGCGGACTTTATCAACTTCATGCCTCTTCTTCCTTGGGCGAACTTGAAGATGCTTATGCTGAATTTCTTGTCTTCTTCTCGATAATCTGAACAAACCCTTGCCATGTGATTTTCTCTTGCTTTTTATGATTTTTTCTTTCTTTTTACTCTTGAAGGTGCAAAACCTTGATTCTGAAGATGAAAACGTTGATAACATTACTTGTGAGACCCTCGCACTTTCTAAAAATAGAAATTACTAAAAATAGAAAAAAGCAAAAAGCAAAATTTCTAAAAATAGTAAATCCTGGATTGGTCCAAAAGTGCCAAAAATAGAAAAAGCAAAAAGCAAAAAGCAGAATCCCTAAAAAGTAGGAAGTGTCAGAATTGACTGAAAGTAATGTTGTTCTTCGTCCTCTGGACCTTCTGAGCACTTTGACGACATCTACGCACTGTTCTGGGCTTGAATTCTCTACTTGGCTCGGATGACTTTCAAAACTCTAACTCTGAACTCTCAAAGCAATGGACTTATGAAATTGCAACTTAAAGACAAAAACCCTAAAAAAAGAAACTACTGGGGGTCCCCATTTGTAATGGGGTGATGTGTAAAATAGGTCACAACAGGTCCCTTAGTTAAATGGACTTAATTAAGCTTCTAATTTGTCAACTAATTTGTCAAATTATGCATTCCAAAGCCTTATTATTCTTGTTTTCCAAAAGGGAAACCAACATTTAATTAATGCAATTAATATTTTAATCACATTGAAAAATGAGTTTCCTGGACTTTTAGGCCACAAGGGCGAATGGGTCTCCTTCAAGTCCTAGGACCCATTTTTAAATATGTTTTTGGTGGTCTTTTAATGTTTCAAATTCAATATGCACTTGTCGACTTTTGGAATCTAATTTTCAAAAAATTAGATAAACACCTATAAATACATAGTCTTTTTATCAATTCAAATCTAACACTCAATAAGCAACATTATCAAGAGATCTTATTGAACAAATATTATTGTCAAGAGCATTCAAGAGCAGATTCATCAGTCATTTGTTGCAACATTCAAGATCCTATCGTCATGTTCAAGGTTATGTGTGTTCATGTCATCTTGTGAAGGCTAATATGCATTGTTGATCCTAAAGCATCCAAGCATTTTCAAGTGTCCAAATCCATCAAGCAAAGCAAGATCAAGTTCCTTGGAGTGATGTGTTTGTCTTCAGTTCTTTAAAGGAAGCCATTGAAGGTTTGGTGAGTTGTAGCAAGCAAGTGTTCGTTCATCATTTCCTTCTCCATTGTCATTATCTTTCTCTCAAGCTTTAATTACCAAACATGGGGTTTGACTAAGGAAAACCCCCATTCAAATAAAACAAATTTTCCCTCTATTTGTATGTGCAAATTAC
The DNA here is from genome assembly GCA_007258455.2 of Sequoia sempervirens. Classification (NCBI taxonomy): domain Eukaryota; kingdom Viridiplantae; phylum Streptophyta; class Pinopsida; order Cupressales; family Cupressaceae; genus Sequoia; species Sequoia sempervirens. The sequence goes on along the minus strand of VDFB02281492.1, from coordinate 961,770,659 downwards.
AGATTGAAGAAAGATTGAAGATCTTGAAGAGCAATTTTACATTCTTGCATTTGTTGCATTCATTGTTGTCAAGTTACGGAAACTCAAATTCAAAATTTATTTTCGACTTTCCAACAGTGGAACCTGTGCAAAATAGAAGCTAAGATCCTGCCTCATAGGACTGCAAAAAGAATTTTCAGAAGCCCTAACCAAGACCCATTCGCCCTAGGGTGAACCTGTCCTTCAACAAATCTCAAACCCTATTTTTGGTGACTGGTACATGTGTCCTTACCCTTCTCAGATCTGCTTGCAAACTATGGTTTTCATTTCTGTACTTTCAAGAATTTGCAATTCATATTCGAGGTCTTATAGTTTATTTAGGTTATGCATTGCATATCATTTCAATTTGGTTTCAAATTTGTCCTATTGTCTTAAGGAATGAGATCTAGGTCTAATTGACTCACCTTTGAGGTTGAAAGTCAATCTCTACTCCTTGTGATCTCTTTCCTAATGAAATGCCATTGGGGAGAGGAATAAGTAGAGAGAATACCCCTTATTCATTAAGAAACCCCTTTCCCCAACATTTCAGCAACATAACGTGATGTTGTTGGATTGTCTACAGGTTTCCGTTTCTGTAAGATTGAGGACGAAAACCCTCATCTTTAGTTGTTGGTTTCGGTGGTGAGAGATCCACCCTAGCCAGAAGGAGTGATTCTACTTCAGGAATCACCTTTGCATTCACAGAGTTTCTAATTTTCATCATTTTGGGGGTTTAGAATGAAGATTTTGTCCGTATTTTGATGTGGGATTGGAGGTTTTAGTGTGTTAGATAATTAACTTTCTTTTGGAGTGCGTTGGAGGTGTTGGAACTCATTTCCAGAGGTCTGATATGCATTTTCAGAGTTCTGGAAATTCACTTTTCACATTGTCTGGAAGTAATAATTTGTTTGTAGCTCCATTGGTGATTGAAATCTCATTCTGGGCATTGATTCAATAGACTCCTCTCTGCTGGGCGCCTCATTTGGAGTATTTACTTGCATCTTTTGGTAGAGATTTGATTTATGGGAGCTGGTCATCCCTCGTAGTGAGCCGTACCATTTGAATGTTTGCATTTTCAGACTTCTTTCTCAGGACAGCAACTTTCAGGGTCTGCAACAGCGAGTTAATGGTGTCCTTTCTCATGTTATTGTTGACCAATGTGAAGGAGAGTGCTGGGATTTGACAGTTTATGCATTTGGTGTCTTCCATGAGGAATTGTACACAATTTGCTGCCCATGTATGACTGTTATCAGGTCTAAGAATCATTGTTACAAGGTCTGAAACATCTCTCATCATGTCTGATTTCAATTGTTGTCATTTGCCAATAGGATATGTGTATCAATGGAGGTGCCAGCTTCTCCCGAACAACATAAAGAGGTGAGGCAGGGTTCCCAGTTGGAAATGGTTTGGAAATCCCTGCATCTAGTATATTGAGTTTGGAGCTATCGAGTTTCATTATGATGATGATGCAATTTCAAGGTTCTATTCCTTTCTTTGCAATGTTTTCTATGGATATTATGATTTATTGAAAGAACTTGTAAACAAGAACAAACCTGCAATCTACATCATACTCAGCAAACAAACCAAAAAAAAATTAGGGGCGGTTGTTACAAATATCAATCTAAATAACACAATATCATGTGCATGTTATAACAATATCAAGCTCCTTATAAGATTTCAATGGTAGGGCTTGGAAGGAAAAGTATAATATGTCCAAAGAAGGTAATTTGGACACATGCATTCAAAATATGCCTTAAAATAAAAGATGGAAAAAGAAAGAAAAGAAACGAATAAACTAGTCTCTGACATTAAGTAATCGCAAAACCAATTGTAAAAGAGGCAGGACATTTAACACATTCAAATGGCACAAAAACAAGCTGATATAATCTATAGCTTCCTAAAAGGATTCTAAAAGCTGCTAAAGAACAAAATCCAAGTTGTTAGAGACAAACAATGTTCAAGGAAGATAAGATTTATTCAGTATTAGAAACATATCCAGTGCTAAGGTAACAATAGCATTAAAAACCACAGAATGCTTTGTTTGGAAGTGAAGATCTGTACAATTCAATATGCATCAAATATTGCATATTGTGCACAAAATGGCAGGAATACTGTTCAATATATGAAACTCAAATGCCAGTTACAAGCAAAGAAATATATATTCCTTTAACTAGCCACGACTATGGCCCTGAATGTCAATTTAATTAGTGAGAGAAAATTTTCAGGTGAAAATTTACAAATATAAAAATCTATATTTATCCTTTGCAAGGTATTGTAACCATTAGAAATGTGTTATAATTCAATAGTCATAACATATCCTTCCAATCACCATCATAAGCTAGCTTAAACAAACTATTTGGGAACCTTGCCCTATTTGCAAATCTTATACATTATCCATTGAACTTCAGAAGACTCATTATATAAATCAATGGAGGTTTACCTCAAAGGAAGTTGCCAAGGAAGCAAAAATCTTTGCTCCAAAATCTATACCAACTAAAGCTGCAATTCCTGAAACAAAAGCAGCAAAAACAGCTGCATACCTTCAAACAAAAATCCAATCCAGGGGATTGTTAATAACTGAAATTTGAATCAGAAAGAGATGAAAAGAAGTAACCTCTAACAAATTTCAAGATGTTGAGCTGTATTAAAGAATTCAAAACAGAAAAAAAAAATAGATTCATAAATGCAAGAAGAGTGTTGTCATAGACTTCTGATGTAACAAGACCATCCTCAGTGCTTCCCTATGTTAAAAACCATTTCAATGAACTCAACACATCAGTTATGTAGATTAAAGAAAGCTACCTAAGTTTTGACTTCAGTCTTGCATACAAGCATATCTATTTTAAATAGATGATTTTTGTGGAGTCAAAATGGTGCAAATTTTGGTTTCAGAATTATTTTCACTGTACTCAACCTCTGTTTCTCTAAGAGTTTCTACAATTGCTTCAGATCTCCTATTATTTTGACAATACAAAGAATCAAATGCAGTTAAGCTTTAAACTTCTAGATATAGTAAAGTAAAGTAAACCACCATAGAATGGAATCCAGACAGATAAAAAAGTCTTAAGTAACATTTCAATCAATAAGTTTATACTGGAAAATAACAGCATGTTTGCAACTATTTATCTAGCACATTGTATCATGCCACTCATTCCCCAAAATGGTAAATCAGTCATAAAGAAAGTATTGTTTCAGTGAACTAATAGGAAGTGAATGCTAACAGAATGAACTGTGGCCACAATGATTGATGTTGATGTTGAAATATTAATTAAAAAACAAGAATCTCTCCTGATACTGCAAACAACATATAAGGTGTATTGCCAACTTCTGGAAATTGTCTTAGAGAGCACAAAGGATAAAAAACATAATTAATTAACATGCAATCTCCTTTTTTTAGACAGACTACACGTGCCACTAGAAGAGCTGCTTGAAACAGATTTAATAGGCAATCCTGCAGACAACACAGTAAATTGCAGAAACTTAATGTGTTACAAGAGCAATGAACAAATAAAGACATAAGATACTACAACATAAACAAAAGCTTTATTGAAACTGAAAATAATCATAAGAAGGTAGTGATGCCTAAGAAGAGATGTGAAGTTATAGCACTCTCATTTTTACAGTTGGATAACAATTCCTTACAGCTATTTTTAGCATGAACTGAGAAGCCTAAAAAATAAAAAGCAACCAATTCACCATGCAATATGAAAAGCCACATGAGAAGCATTCACTCAATAAGTTCAGGATCTATCTCAACCTAAAACACAAAATATTGGTTATAAAGGTTCTGGAACCTTTTGAAATATTTTATATTTTGCATTTCCAGGGTCCTTCAGAGCTTTTTTGAGAAAATCTGTTGTTCACAAGCAAAGCAGATTGACTTAGAGAAAATCCAAAGCAAAAGCATTCCACTCTTGAGGATTCAAACACTAAAAATTAGTAAAGAAATTGCAACTTCAACAAGGTGATCGTCTTAAAGGGGAGGTATTCATATTAAGAGGCCATGCACATCTTGCACGAGTGCCATAAACTACCACCTAGATTGCTGCTGTCACTTGATGTGTTTTCCATCAATGATCATAATATTCTAATAAAGTAAACTTCACTACAGAACCAAAAAGAAGTTCCATGTCCTAAATTGTTCTTGACAATCTTCACAAATTTGGTAGTTGCACCTCATGTGAAAGACTGAGCATTGCAAATTGAATTTTCACCTCATGTGAAATGGTTTTGGCAGGCATCAGCCATGTTGTTGAATCCAAGTATCCAGTATATCAGCATAAATCCTTCCTTTAAATAAAGGAATATTTGTTGAAAATATGTTGTATACTTTGCATGTTTTACACCCCTTACAAACTGCACACCACGCCACAATTGGTGAGCTCTAGGGCATAACCCAAGTTGGGGTTTATAGGAGTGCCAGCAGCCCCCTATAAAGGGGTTCAGATGTGAGAACCCCTGAGAAAAGAAATTGGACCCTTGTCAATGGCTTTTTTGAACCATGGTTTTATTCCCACCGTATTGTAATACAAATTATTGGTTTCCTATATTAATGTTCCTACAAATACTCATACATTGATTAGGGTTAGGCACAAGCATGAATTTGAAATATTTTACTGTAGTGTGAATAATTAAGTTAACACAATGAGTGTTGTTTTTGCTGGGCTTTTCCCTGAAAGGTAAATTAAATTCCCTTGCTATATTGTGAGCGTGTCATTATTTTCTTTCTACCACATTTAATATTCTGTTAGAATTGATTCTCCTGCATAGGTTTCTGAGTACTTTTTTCTTCAATGTTAAGGCTAACTTGTACATGACACAAACTAGGACCACTGAACACTCATCTAGCTGAGGCTAATGACTAACTAGCATATCTATCTTTCAAAAAAATTATCTAACATACACCAAGAGATATCCTTCTCGACGCACTATTCCACATAAATATGACAAATTGATTAAAAATAGATGCCTCAAGAAGGATATCTCTCAGTATATTTTAGATAAAAAATTTAAAAGATGGATATGCTAGTTTTATTATACTTTAGAATTATTTAAAATTTCTTTTATTTTATTTACATGAGTTATATTTATTTTATCTTATATATATAAGAGTTATTATAAAATTATTTTATTTACTTAATAGTTATTTTATTTTACTTTCTTTTCATATGAAGAGCTATTTTTATTTATTTAAGAGTTATTTTATTTATTTAAAAGTTAATTTATTTTATTTTAGAATTGTGTATTTTAGATAGATTTTTTATAATTTTATTTCCATGAATTATATTTATTTTATTTTATATACTTGAGAGTTATTTTTAAATTATTTTATTTACATAATAGTTATTTTATTTTATTTTATTTTGCTTTAGAATTATTTTCTTTGTATTTACTAAGAGTTATTGTATTTTACCTACTTAAGAGTTATTTAATAGTTTTAGTTTTTTACAAATATATGTCGTCTCTTTAATAGTTTTTGTTAACACACTCACACCATTGCATTCCATCCCTTCCTGCCACTGTATTTATGCCTCTTGGCGTGAAAATGAATTCACTTCCTGCAGAATCCATGCAAAATTGTCAAAGCTGTCTTTTCTGACTCTGATGTGCATCTTTGATCATTTCACATACTAATGAGTGTTTTATAATTGGCTACTATCTGAGACCGCGTAGAAAAAGAGATTGACAGTGAGAATCTCATCTTCCTTGTACTCACTTCTCATAGACATTCAATGCTCTGATACCATTAGTCCGAATCCATGTAAACTTAGGGTCAAACATAGTCAATGAAGAATTTTCCTATCATAGCCATGGAAGTCAATTAAGCAACATAAGCTCAAATGAAGAAAGCAGAGTGCACAACAAAGAGATGACATAGAATAAATCATATCAGATAAAGAATTGCATTTCATTACAGTAAAATGCCTCTGTAAATAAGTTCTCTAGGATCAGACATGTAATCCTTCATATGAAAAGACTGTAAGAGAGTTATTAGAGAGAAACCTAAACTTGTATAATTGCATTGTACTTATAATACATATTGTATAAATCAAACAACAATGGCATTTAGACAGTTGAGGAAATTCAACTTCCATCCATTATAAACTTACAAGGATTGGATTTGAAACTGACAGTAATGCCCCATGTGCACAATGCTCCAGTGTAAACTGGAGTTTGGTGAGGCAATTGGCTTGGCACTGAATAGCAGATTCGGTACTGACTAGATAAACATTGATGCTTATTGAATGACAGGCACATCTGTTTTAGCAGAAAGGTGACTCTGGCACAATTGGTGTTAGCAAAAAGGTGACTTTAGCACAGCAGCTATTGGTGCATAATTGACACAAAACTTGAGGTGGGCACCAAACTTTGATTTTGGCAGAGAAGTGAATATTATTGCAAGCATGGGTGCATACAGCAAAGCTTGACATCAATCAACAAGTTGCCCTGATAACTAGTTTAACACCACTTGATAGTCACTGACTCATTAATAAATGCAGGAGATGTGGTTGACCATAAAAGTGGGGGTGATGCTCATTTGAGTTACCCACTTACCCAGCGTATGGCCGCCATCTTTCACTTTAGAGCCTGAACCATACACATTCAGTTTATTTTAACTTTTTAAATACATGCCTTATTCAAGTTATTCAGTGTTGATGGCAGATTAATAAACCTTGATCAGCTACACTTTGTGCACTCCCTGTTGTTCTTCAAGACTCCTCTTCCCTACTTTTAAACATCCATGATCATAATTTTCTTTATCATCTGATTGGTATCGTCTATGACCTACAAACTAGTGTCATTCTCTTGTGGGGTGGAAGATGGGGACCAGGGGGTGTAGAAGAGGAGAAGGGACAAGGGGAATAGTATTTTTCTTCATAAAGAATGGAGCAAAGAATATTTCAATTATCCCATTAGTCAAACAATATCTTTCTTGCAGGGGTGTGATCAAAGGATCAGGGGTACATTTGAAACACAAGCAAGAGATATTACATGAAACCATCCCCGATACATTAAAACAAATATTTTTTAGGAACAGAAATTGCAAAAACAATATATACACTACCATACAAAATGTTAATAAACCTGAAATGACTGAGGATCTGGAAAGGATCTTACTGTTCATTGCCACGTGGTCCTTTGGAACATGATGCCAAAACTTCATCTGCAACGATTTGGGCTGCCAAGCTCCTACCATGTGACTTCAAAAATTGTAAAAGTAAGGTTTTACAGAACACAACCATAAATTGCAAACTCAAAAAGAATAATCATAGTAATATGAATTATCAAATTAGCATAACAAAATCAGATTTAAAAAACATGAACATCTAAAGGGGAATTACTTCAGTCAGTATTCAGCATTTATTGATGTAAAACAGAGCCACATCAACAATGACAGACGCTAAAGATTAGACTACAAAATGATTCTCAGTATACACTTCATGAGAAAAAGGCCTAAAGAGAATATCGTACCTGAAAAACAGATGAAACTTCTGCTGCAACCGATTCAACATTGCACTCTGATAGCCTATTCAAAAGACCTGTAAAAACAATGGATGCAAATCAGCAAAAAGCACCGTGAAAATAAGTAACTCGTAAACTGGTAAACAAAATCTCCCATGCTTCATTGCTTTCTTTTTGAGTAAATCTCTTTATCAATAAGAAACACCCAAAATCTGAAAAATAAAGAACAAAAGACCAGTCTGTTTTTAATCTCATAATGATGAGATTTTTTGAGGTGGCGAACAAACCTCTGATGTGCCGCCGCGTCTGAGCAGATTCATTAGCTGTATTTCCCAAATTTGACCGCAAGTGTGGTGCCACATACTTTACCAAAGAATTTTCCATGCTCTGTTGTTGGTCAATTGTTTTACTTGTACCACCACCCTTTGACATTGAATTACACAAAAGTTTTGGCCTAAGCGATTCATTCACATTCCTTTGACTGCCCTCCACACAAGCTTCAGACCCTTCAAGCTCAATACATTTATCCATAGCATCCTGAAGCACAACATCCACCTCCATAGACATTTCACTTGATTCATTGTGACCTAGAAGATTAGGGTCCTTTTTCACAGAGAAAGTAGACCCTTCCGACAACTTTTTTGGTTTACTCTTAGCATCAGAAGGCTCCACTGATTTTTTTTTCTTCTTTTTTTCTTTTCTTTGTGTTTCAAGATCTACTTCTACATAATCATCACATGTAAAAAGTCCATCCATGAGGTCATTTAGCCCATCTTTAGAACCACCAAGCTTACCTTCCTTGACCTTCAGCCTTTTTGCAAGCTGTTGCTCCATCACTAAATCTTCATCAGCAGAAATTGTCTTCTGCTCCTCCATTTTTATATACTCTTCAAATTTTGAAATGGATCGTTTATTAGACGAGGCCTTAATTCTCAACTTTTTTGAACTTGTATCATTTGGCTCAACATTGTTTGTACATTTCTCTACATTCTTATCTAATGTTGAATACTTCCTATCACATGGTGATGCTGCTTGCTTTGATTTTGACAGCATCAACTTGTCCCTTTTACGTTTCATAAAGGCCTGCAAAAGAGACTTGTCAGTCAATATCTTTAAATGGTAGAAAGCATACAAAAATAAGTGTCATACACAGAAAACAGCTAAATGTCTCTATAGAACAAAAAACTAAAATTTGTAAATCCAAGTATTCCAAACTTATCCAAGCATGTCAAAAGAAAATTAAACAAGGACGGTTCCCAGTTTGTGAGGAAGAACAAACAGGTTTCTTTGAGGCAAGAGAGTTTTCTTATGAACAAACTTTATGCATCTTTTTCATGATGAATATCAAAGGTGCTCTTGGAATAAACATGTTGAAAGAGCCAAACTTTAAGCTCTAAATATATTAAGATGTATTAATGTGTTAAAGCAGTTTTCAAACATGGATTGTTTTGAGGGGCAACCAGCCTCCTCTGGCAAGTAGACTCGGACTCATCAAGAATACAGTCCTGCACAATAATATTTAAATTTTAACGAATTTCAATAAAAGAATTTTTTATTCAGTAGTGATAGTATTTTGTGAATAGTAATACAGTGAAATACCAATTGAAATTTATGTGGATATAGTTTAGGTTTCAAGGCTATGGTGCATTTATGGCATGTGAGAATATTCAGAAGCCTTGTTGCCCTTCAGAACAGTAGTTTAGTGCTAGTCAAAGTAATAGAAGTGGCAACCTCATTGGGAAAGGTCCACAAAGTTTAGTTCTGATGACAGACAATGTGTGAAACTAGTGCGTAATCCTTCAGTTTATGGTATTACATTAATAGTTACTGCTTCCTAGCACAGGAGGGCAAGTCTATCAAGTTCACTATCAATCCTTGTTGAGAACCACCAAGTTGGCATAATGAGGATGAATCTTGGTTGCAATAGGCATGGACCTGGGGCCACTTTGAGTATGATTCCTAATGTTACATCTATTGCCCTCAATATTTACAGCACCTACTGCACTTTCCTTTCAGCCAAAGAAGAGTTTTCAATCACATGGGGGAGGGTCTTCAATTCATTAGCACTGTTGAAGTGTTCTCAGCTAATACAGGACAGTTTCCAGCCTTTACTTTCTTGAAATTAAATAAAGGAACTCAATTTTGCAGTCATGATATTGTGTTCCAATTGATCATTTTACAAAATTCATGTTTTGGATGGATGACACCGTTCATGAGTAGTTTTGGATCTGCAGGTATGAGGAAGATATATATGCTTGGTATTGTTCATATGAGGTTTCATCCTTTGGAGATACTAGGTGCCACTATTCCCACGCACATACTGTTGTTTGAATGTGAATTCCAAGCAAAATGTGACTGTTACAGCTACCTTCCAGCCCACCAACAGTCTGATCCAAACCATCTATACAGTAGCAAGGCTTGGAGTATCATGGTACGAATCTTTGAAGCCCAAGATAAATTACTTTGCCATGATAATGCTTGGTCTATTTTGCATACGTTCATTACGGCACACCAAAGATGGGTACCCAGCGAGGTAATGGCAAACCAAGAAGTTGTGGGTGGGAGTCATCAACTTAGCTTGGCTGTTTGGAATTTTTGAGACAAGAACTATACTGCAGGGGTCGTAAGGAGTGCTTTCCTATTTTCTTAGCCTTTTCCATCCATGTGGAACAACCATAAAGGAGAAACTGAAGATGTATCTTCCACCTTTAGGTCGCATTTGGGAATGATGCAAGAAGGTTTCTAGCCAACATTTCTTTATTTCTGAGCAAAGAAAGGCATCAGGATAGCCATGGCAGAGTACTTCAGCTGGGTGAATCATCTTTGAGCAGCATTAGACCAGCAGCCATAGAGAAAATTTCTGAGTTTAAGGAAGTGAGTAGATAGTACCACATGTGGAGAACACAGAGTACATACGTTCCAGAATTGTTAGCAGCATTAAGGATGAAATTTTGGGTAATTTGTGACTGCTGCAAGCACTTCCCTGCACTCATACAATCTGATCTAAGCCACCTTCCGAAGGAGACAGCATGGGGCACTGCAGTAGGCAACTGTAGATTCCCAGGTGAACCTCATAACAGCAATCTGGAAGAATTGATTGCACATGATGTTAAAGCTTACACATATGATTATAGAGTCATAGAGGAAACAAAGGCAATAAGGAAGCTGGGATTAGTGAGTACTACAGCTAAAGAGGATAGTTTATTTTCATCATTGGATATATGGGAGCAATGCCCAAAATCAATGAGCATCACCCCATGATACACTACCTTGGCATCAAGTGGTAAGTGTTCTGGGAAATGTTATTGCTTGAGGACAAGTAATATTTGGGACAGGAGGACCGTCATGTCCCCTCCATCCAAGGGGGATAAACTAATATTATTTTAATATAAACACTAAACTAATAATAATATAATATTATAATAAGAATAAATATATATTTATAATAGTTTCCTACAGGTTAGCACCATAAGCAGATTCAATTTAAATTGTGGTCAGTGAGCTTCATTTGGATTATCCCAAATTAGTATAAAATTTAAATAATAAAATAAAATAAGCTAAAATTCGAATTTGAATTTGGGGTGCTAAAATTTGGACCCTCGATACCTATTTCCAAAACAGGTATAAAAGGCAGTTCCTATTTCATTTTTTGGATCATCATTTTTGGACTGAGAGTTTTGGAGTGAATTCTTGCAATTCGACTTTCAATGCAAAAGAACGAAACCCCTTGCACTCTCAAGGTTCGGACGAAAACCCTACCTCTGGCTTGGCAAATCCAAACAGGGTTTGCAGTTGATCTAATTTGAGTAATTGTTTCAGTTTCAGACTCCAGGCATTGGTAGAAATCAAGTTATAAAAAGGACGCAAACCAGGAGACTTCTAGTATCCACATCTTGAGAAATTCGCATAAATCTGAAGGACTCCAAGTGGAGAGAACACCAGACTACTGATCCAAACAGATCACATTCATTTACAGTCATTCCATCTGCCGGTCATTTCACTCAGATCTCATCAGCACTGGGAAGACATCATACAGAGTGCTTTGGAGACCTAGAAGGGGGAGATTTGAACTATTGGAAGCTGCACCTGGGTTCGCTACCCCACATCAGACCACTGGAGTGAACTTTGCAGCCATTCGCCCAGATCTGGGCAGCATACTGCAGTCTGCCAGTGCCAACAATATATCATAGATCTGCACATTGTGTACACCTCCGAAGGGACCACTGTCCCAGTTACATTTGGATCTGCAGCCATACAGTTAATGCTGTGAACTGTTGTAATTTGAACTATTCAGTGACAATAATAAAATATTATAAGTTGCTATCACTGTTATTCGAGATTCCTATACCTGCTGATTTGAAGTGTGAAATTTGGCAAAAACTTTTCATCTCAGTAGTTTCCTGTGCATGATATAGAACAGGGAAGTGTTGATTAACCCTCTATTAGCCCTAAAATATCATAGAGCCCATAATTGCTGTCATCTGCAGAAATTAACAATGGTTTGATTTTTATTATTCTAAGTACATTTGAGGAGTGAATTTGCTATCTGCAGATCCTGATTATCATATGCTAGGGTTTAACACTAAGTTACCAGTTTTGGTTCGGGTTCAGGTTTGAGGATTTGGTTCACGGGTTCAGTCAAAGAAAAAAATGGGATAGGGCTCGTCCATACAAAAAGATATAAAAAATCAAAAATAAATACATATTTACAACAGGGATTCAGTTCAAAATACCACACATAGCATCATATACTGTATAATAAACAAAACCACCATAAAAATAAAAAACATTATAATGTCAATTAGTCAAACTCGAATGTCATGATATATATAATAATATATTATATATTAAAATTAACTACATTGTTGCATTTCTCCTTGTAGGTAAGCATCAGGGAAGATTGTCCAATTGGATGACGATATTATAGATGAAGACTTGTAGGCAAACTTGGAAACTTGGACTTGCAAAGTACATGGCAAATCAAATAAATTCAATGGGAGTTTGGAGGCAATGCCCCCAACGGGGTCAAGGGGCAGCACCCCCCGTGGCGGTTTGGGGGTGGCCCCCCCAGTGGGGTCGAAGGGCAATGCACCTCGTGGAGGTTTGGGGGAAATGCCCCCAACAGGGTCGAGGGGCAACACCAAACCTTCATGGCGTACATCACTTTGCATTCACAATAAGACCCAAATTAAGACCTTCAAATCCACACAAACCTTCATGCCGGACATCATTTTAGGGTTAGGGGGGCAAATTGGGCTTTTCTAAGTTAAAAAAGGTCAAAAAAATTAAAAAAAAGTTGAAAACACTCAAATTCGGCTTGGATCTGCCTAGGTTTGGCAGGGCTGGACCCACAGTCTGTGGGCCAGACCCTGTTCGAACCTACAAGGGACCAGACCCAGACCCTGAACCCAAGTCGAAACAGACCAAGATCAAGGGCCCCCCTGGGTGAACTAGTAACATAGGTTTAATAGTAACTTTGACAGTTGTTATTTGACTTTACTTAAGTTGAATCTTACGAGCAAACCCTAGGGACACCACAGGGGCTGTCACCCACTTAATATCATGGATAGTCTGTTGTATAAAATTTTGAAATATGATATGAACCTTAACACATTAAAATGTATCAATTCTTGAAATAAAATGAAACTTGGATATTGCATTATTTGATTATTTCTTTTATATCATTTTTGAGTTGTTTCTATGATTTTGCATTTGCAAGATATATTAGCTTTAAATGTTTCCAAACCTTTTAAAAATTCCACATTTTGGCAAACCTTTGACCGTTTTGGATCTACCAAGCTTTCTGGATCTTTTTGTCTTGGTCAACCTCTCAACCCCTCATGATTGACATTGTTTATGAAGACCACATGCTGAGTCAGGTATAGTGAGCAAATGGTCTTCATAAAATAAAGTTATGACATGTTATAAAATCCCTAAAGCTTGACATAGAACAAATTCAGTTCTAAATAAAACTTTAACAATACCCCTTGCAAGAGGCCTTAGAATGGAATATGTGTTATGTCCCATTTTCCTAGGCAGTGGTCAGGTGCAGTGGTAAGCCTATCAATGGATCCTCGTAGGCTAGTGATGGTGTTCAAAGGGCCTTATTTAGGAGTTATGGTTTATTAAATTATTAAAGTATCTTTAATAATGATTAAATATAAAGTGGATTAATGAGATGACATTAATAATATATGGTTTTATATAACCATAAGGTCATTATTAAAAAGCAATTAAGGGAGACATAAGGACTTTATTAAAAAGGGATTTAAACAATTTTAATGTATACTTTATAATATAAGTTAAAGTGTCATTTTTAAAGGGGAGATATGAGTGAGTTTTAAAGTATACTTTATGTTATTAAGTTGTGCACCAAAGAGGAGGGAAAAGTAAATGAAATTAAAGTGAATTAAATGAATACTTTATAATATAAGTTAAAGTGTCATTTTTTAAAGGGGAGATATGAGTGAGTTTTAAAGTATACTTTATGTTATTAAGTTGTGCACCAAAGAGGAGGGAAAAGTAAATGAAATTAAAATGAATTAAATAAAATGAAGGCAAATGCAAATTGAGTATTATAAAAGGGCATTTGAAGCTCATTTTATGGATGGATGATTATTATTCTTGTTTTGGAGAAATTTGGTGAAGAGCTTCAGCAAGGGTTTGCTGGTAGTGAAAATCTCAAGCTTTTTGAGGACGAAATCCCTCAGGAAGAACAGCTCGGTACAGGAGTGAGAGATCTCCCAAGCCAGCTTGCAGACAATTCCATTCAGGGATTGTGCTTGTGCTTCATTAAATCTATAAGAGTTTTGAATTTAAGGGTTTGAAGAAATAATCAGGAAATCTGAGTTTTATTCATCATTGACAGGCAAGGGTTTGAAACATTCATACTGCATATGGTAAATATTGAATGCAATTGCCAGGAGTGAGGATTTCCTGAGGGTTTAATCTGCTGTTCACATTTCAAATTGTTAGTTTGCCATTAGAAAGGAACACTGCACACCTACAGGTGGTTATTGGTGACTGCTAATATCTGATTCAGACGTATAGAAGGATGCCAGAATGCTAAGAAGGGTTCGAGCTGCCTAGGAAGGGACGTAGGAGCTATCACTGGTGGTGCGTGCCATTTCTGGGCACTGTTTTGTGTGTTGTGGAGGCTGAAAGTGCTTATGGGACCATTGCGTGGATTGTTTCAGACTTCTGCACACTCTCCTGTCCTAAAGTGGCTGTTGTTTTAATGTTCTGGGCAGTTCCAATGAAAGTTTGAGTATACCAGGCCAAGAAAAAGTAATTACCAGGTCTGAAAGACGATATTCTGATCTTTATTCTCTTGCTGTACAAGTCTGAGTCATCCCTGAGCATAATTCTGAATGTATAATCTGCATTTTTAATGACTGAAATATATGGTATTGAGTCTGAAGGTATATTCACTGCTGTCATAATATTTCTGAGTATGAAAAAATCTGTCATTAATTTCTGGGCATAAAATACAGTCATGTCAGACCTCGTAGTATTCAGAAATTACATATCACCCTGCTGTTTCAGTCTTATTACTATTTCTGTGTGATGTAAGTGCTGCCACGAAGAGTCTTTGGTGAAGGGTTTATCATTTTAATGATGTTATAGTCATTGGTTAATAGTTTCAATGCAATGCTGTTCTAGCTTGGATGTGGAATGAATGCACAGCATGTTTAAACAGTCAAGAGAGACTCAGAAATAGATATCAAAAGGTAATATATTAAGTGTTCATTTGTTGGTTTGATATTTATGATTTGCAACCCCAAACTATCAAACAAATGTTGTTTCCAGTTTGCATACAAACTGTTTGACGAAATGTCCCACATTGTCAATTGAGTTAATCAAGCAAAAATTGCAAAGACAGAAGCCAAACTAGGGTGGGACATTACAATATGATACTGAAATATGGTATGAGGTAAGATAGATTAAGGGCCAGCCTCTGCTCAATACTTTTTTAAAACAGATTTATGATAGGCTTGTTTTCTCTCCAAACATTTGGTTTCTACTGCATCAGAAATAGTCAACTGTTGATTCTATTAAAAGATGGAAAGAGAGATTTGTTGTTATAAGGCATTCGATTGAGCAAAAAACTCTTGTTAAATATGGTTGCTACTTCATTTGAGGTGTGTTGTTGGTGATGTTCTTTCTAAATGTGGAAAGCTGGCGGAATCCTGCTTAGTGTGTGGGGAAAATACATCTATGAAGCACACATTCTTTGATGGGCAATTCGCTAAATATATGGAAAGCATTTGTTAAGCTTGCTCTAAATAAGCAGACAAAGACATCATTTGGCTTGATGCTCTATTTAGCATCATTCATGGTGACAAAAAAAATTCTACTTTCTATAGAAATTTGTGATTGGTTATCTCTACTGAAGTGCTTTGTCTACTGCAGAAATAAAGAAAGAATGATGTTTTCTCAAAAAGGAGGAAGGTGCTTTTTCAATAGTGAGGTCACATTCGTCCATGTTGCTTTGCAGGTTGACATACAGATAAGGATTCCAGAAACTGAATAGAGAAGCTTTCTTAACAATGAAGCACTAGAAACCTATCCAGAATACTTGGTTAGTATAGGTGACATTCCCAAAATAGCTTTTGTACCTGACTGAATTAGGCAGACTGATAGATAGGAGGAAATTGAGGTGAATAAGAAAGGCTCGAATCTTTTGCATAATCAATCTTTGAACATACACAAGGTCATTCTAAGGTGCAGATTGTAGAGGAAGTGGAGGATAATATACACCGAAGTGCTAGTAGTGTATCCAAACTAGTTGGTTGATACCAACTATCATTCCATTTACACAGCATTGACACAGCAAACTGAAAGTTATATGGAATTCAATTACACGAGTTTAAAACAAGAAAAACCCAGAATAATAATAACACAAAAATACTCATAAAAACATGAAAAATAAAGTGTTGTTATTTCATGCCAAAGATAGTGCATACAAAGAGAAACAAAGTTCAAACTTTAAACAGAAGACATAAACAAAGACTCAATGTTACCAATTACTCTCAATTTCTCAAATGCTTGTTAAGTATCAAATTTTTTATCAAATACAGTGTACCCATTACAACTCAAGTCTTCAAGCACAAAACAGAAGATGAAAACACAACTAGCCTCTAAGGCTCCTAGACTAGAATATGTGAAGCAAACCCAATGCCCCCGTATTACTGTTTTCCTCTCTATGGCTGCAGTCGTGATATCAAAGATTCTAAAGCCTCATTCAAGATGGCCAGATCATCTTCACCAAATGAGAGTTCCTCCTCGATTGCAATCCATTCTAACTCGGGATCAATCTCATCAAGACCAATCAGTTGATCATCTTTGACACTACCTAAGATAAGCAATGCATAAGTTCTTAGACTATTAGCGTATGCTAGAAGTTTGAGTTGATTGAACTTGAACTCCTTAAAATCATAAATAGGAAAGTTGGATTTCTAATTATCATTAAACTTCATCAACATTTAGCAGTATTTAAAGTTTCTAACCTTGAATTTTCTTCTGGCAAAGGAAGGTTGTGGTGGACGAAGACCAAACCGTTCATCCTTTTCTGGCTTAAGCGGATAAGTCTTTTAGAGTGTATATGTTCAAATACACTCCAAGGATGCTTGCAAGAAGAAGAACTGCATGTGTGGCTTAAAATATGCATTGCCATCCATTGAAGTGATTTGGTCTCCATGCCAAAGTAGTCCCTCCAATGCACTAACATTGGATTATCACAATAACAAAATTTAGAAATAAATCCATAATTCATTTCAAATTCTCAACTAGCAAAAGGATAAAAATGGAGTCTGATTAAATATTCTTATTTTCAAATTTAATATCCAGCTGTAATGACTTCCTTGTCTATGCTACACATTTGCTATAAGAAAAGCCCTTTGTTTATTGGTATATTGGCAACTCTATAATGACTACTTGTCAATCTAATGCTTTAGGAATAACTATTGCAATGCACTTGAATAGCCTTTCTATCACCTTTGCATCATTCTTGAATAATGTGCTACAAAAGAATGACGGACTCAAATAAAATCCTGCAACATGGAGATGATAATGCATCTAGTGATCCCATCTAGCATCAATAATCTCCCAAATTGGCATGTACTTGCTCTTATCATTCTACATTTTGGACTGTATTACCTCCTTTGTCCCATTTATGACCTCATAAAAATATCCTATGAGGGATTTTCCCCATCAACCAATCTCAGCTCTCTAACTAGGGGCTCTAAAATTTGCACAATCTCATGTGCATCCATTGTGACTCATCAAAAACAAGGCATGTAATGGTAATATGATCAATGTGATTGGCAAAGTTACACTCAACCCAATCCAACAAAACAAACGTGTGTCAAGTTTTGGGCACATAAATTTTGCAATGCAAAGAAGTGAGTAGCAAACCTTGTCACACTTAGTCGCACGAGCTCCTTTCCCTTAGTGAATAGCATGATTTAATATGAATTTGCTGGAGGACACCCCCCTCTCTCTATAGATTTAACCCATGGAAATTTGATAATGTCTTCCAAGATCAAATCAACATAATGTAACGTGCATGTTCTCCAAATCAATGTAGGGTACTTTTTAATCAGAATTTGCCCACCACCATACAATTTGTTGCATTATTTGTGATAAATTGCACTACATATTGTGGTCCAACCTCCATCACTACCTCATCAAAAATGTAAAAAAGTAGTTGGACTAATTTCAATCTATCAAATACATCTACAAATTTGAAGATTGTTCCACTTACAAATGCCACAAGGAAGTTGATTAGTGTATGGTTCCTTCTATAAGTCAACCTAGCTAACATTATAGTGAAACCTATCTTTGCCCAATCTTTTTGATGATCAACAAGTACCTCAGTACACCTTTTAGCATATGAACTCTAAGGCTCTAATATTATGGTGTCTTGAAACTAGGATCCGCAACAAAAAAGGCATCAATCATTGTTTGCCAAGGAGATCGTGCACTATTGAATGGGATACTTGACCAATACCGAAAATTAGCTATAGTTTTTTTAACTTGTGCATGGATATTCTTCCTCAATCTCATGCTCTCCACAGATGGTTGGGTTCCAAGTGTAGTATGCGGTACAATACAAGCATCCACATTTCCCCCACCACTATTAGGTTTTCTAGCAAAAGAAGATGGTGTAGCAATAGAAGTATCAACATGAGTTTATCATGGGAGTTCCTCCTAGTCCAAAGGTTCCTCTCCAACTCTAATGTCACTAGATGACCTCAATTGGTGATCCAAGTTTGCAATAGTCCTATGCAAAATGTTTTCTTTATGGCATTATAAGCTAAACCATAAACACATGCATACTCATTAGGGTTAATAAAATATGTTAAAAAAGAAAAGCATAGCAGCTTTTAGGTTTAGTAAAGAAATTAAAAAACACTTAACCCTAAACCTAAACTAAACAATAGTTTAGGGTTAAGAGTTAAATTTAGCATAACTGAAATAACATTTAAATTTTTGCTTAGTAAACACTAGGATACAAGAAATAAAATAAAAACCCTCACCCAAAGCTTAAAAAATAGTCTAGAGTTAGGGTGTGCTTAGCATAGCAAGTGTAACCTTTAAATTTCTATTTAGTAACATTACAAAAATTGCTCCTATACTAGATTGGATAGACAAATTGATAGTGAGGAGGAAATTGAAGTGGATGAGGAAGGCTCTTTTGCCAAATCAATACTTTGAACAAGCACATGACTATTGTAAGGTGCATAATGTAAAGCAATGGGGAATAGTGTACAATATTAAGCTAATTGATTTGTGCACAAATCAACACAATGCATGCTCCTGTGCATTGGCTCAACATAAGCTCATCTCATGGTGCTATCTTCCCTTGTGCACCCAACACAACACCAAGATGCTTTGCACATGAATGAGGCTTTGGAAAAATGGCTTTGTGCACATCTACATAAGCATTGATTCTAATAGCTCCATGCAATTTTAGACAAGACAACTACATGTACACTCCTCAATCATGCCACACAACTTCAAAGGTCTGCACTCAACATAGTTAGATTCTACAACTCAATTTTGAAATATGCAAAGAATACACATGGATGCACATGTGTTTGCTTCAACATACCAGTTTAGCACCATATACTTCAAACACATGGCAATGCACAAAGCCACATAAGACATCCATCCAACAAGCACCATATGGGTTTAACATCAATCACTTGCTCATCCACATGCAAAACACACCATACTTGCATGACCTAATAGCCTTCCATTTGTAGACCTAACTAATGGCCACTATATAAGTACAACCTCTATACATAGTTTAGGCAAAGGACTTCCAACTCACAATACAAAATACAATCTATTAGAGGTTTGCATATGCAACCTTACAGAATTGCGATTACCATGGATAGTACCTCTCCATGGGTGCTTTGGAAATTAGGTGTACACAACCTCTCACTACCTAATCATGGGACCTTGCTTCCCGCCATAGCCTCTATATATAAATTGTACACATGCAACATCATTGAATATACATGACAATATTCTTCATGCATTTGTCATGTCTTTACTTTGCTCCAACCATGGCATTATATAACAATGCTTCCACAACTAAAGCTTTCCATGGGAAGTAAACCTATTTCTAGTAGCTTAGCTATAAATTTGCCTATGTGCAAAGTTGTCCTCTAATCTCAAACAAAAATCAAATCACTAATGAGAACAAACTCATTGGGAAATAGGCACAATAGAAATGAGGTCTATCATGCATTGCAAGCTATGGCGAATAGGATGGAAATAAGGCAGGCTTAGATAATTAATCAGTTGAATGTTGTGATATCCTCAGACTCTAGCTAATCAGCCTTTTCCTAACTCAAGTTTGGTGGCATATTGTAATGTCCCCTTTTAAAAATATCTTATTTTGCACAAATTCACAAAACCCCAACCAGCAATGAAAGGTAATTCAAAATACCTCCAACAACTGTGATTTCTTACCACAAAAAACAACAATTTCTCCCTAAAATATGGCGTTGTTTTAGCAATAATTTTGTCCTTAATTATGCCTTCAAAAACTATCAAATTCTCTTAGGTTATTGAGCAGAGAACTATCCTTAAATGGATGGTGCACTACCCCAATCATGGACGCCTCAAATTCTAATATAATTTGCAGCAATTTATACCTAATGTTAGCAATGTTTTCCAACCTGACTTTGCCCTTCAATCTGTCTTAAACATATCTAAAATTGCCATAAACTTTCCCAAGAATGGAGCAGATGGAACCCTAAAATGGCTGCACTATAGTATAAATTGGCCTTTAAATCTGTTATCAACCAATTACAAATTGCCACAATCCTTCACCAAGTTACAAGCTTGAAACCCTAG
The DNA here is from genome assembly GCA_007258455.2 of Sequoia sempervirens. Lineage (NCBI taxonomy): Eukaryota > Viridiplantae > Streptophyta > Pinopsida > Cupressales > Cupressaceae > Sequoia > Sequoia sempervirens. The sequence goes on along the minus strand of VDFB02281492.1, from coordinate 961,749,806 downwards.
ATTGGCGCTAAAATCTAGCAAGATATATCTTGATTACCAACTGAAAATTTGAACAAATTTGCACAATTGTGATTTCTATGTGAAATCACACCAAGGAATTGTGGTTTTTTGTCCTCTAATTCCAAACCTAGAGAATTTCATCCTCAGGTTAATTGAACCAAAGTCCAATGCTCCAACGAGGAGTACAAATCTGAAAATAGAATGCTTGATCAATTATTGTCTCCCTCTCTTTGCTTGGCCTCTCTCAAATAGTGCTTTTGTCCAAAAGACAGAACTCTTCAAATTTCCTTTATGACCTTTGATTGATATTTGAGAGGAAGTATTTAAAATAAACTTTAATTATAAGAGACCTTATTTTATATTTTAACTTCACTTCAGATCTTTTTATTATAATTTTAATCCCATTTCCTTAATGCAAAATTCCCAAAACCCAAGGAAAAAGTATGATGGATGTTTTGGGTTTCAACTTGGCTTAATTTCAAAAAAAGGGACATTATAGTCTGCCCTTCCCAAGATTGTCTGTCCTCAAGCAATTGCAAACTAGGATGCTCCAAAATTTCTTCCCCACTTGACTGAGTCTTTCTAAGGCTACTGGGATCCCAAATCAATCTTAGATATACTTTGAATCTCTCTAATGATGCAATGTATTGCATTAACTGCCTATTTGTTGGCAAGTCTTGCTGATGTAATTTCTTAATAATCGTCTTTCTTGTCTTCAAACAGCTTCGCTTGACTATCCATATTGCTCTATAAATCTTCCTAAGTCATACCTAACTCTGCTAATCGCTCTATCTTTGCAACTTCCAACTTTCCTAAGGGTTGTTCTTTATGAAGGACAATTTCATCATTCAACTTTTGTTGCACTACTCTGATATTATCACAAGTTGCAAAACTTGAAACAAGGGATGTCTTTGCCTTCATATCAAAAATTGGGTTATCCCAGCAGACAAATCTCCGTATATCGATCTCAAAATGTTTATTATTTGCAACCCAATGGAAAAATTGAAAATTATTCCTGTTATCAAATTGGAAATCAGTTTCCTATTCAAACCATTCATACCAGCCTAATTCTTAGCAATTGTCTTTTGAATCCATTATTTCTAATTTCCAGCTAGTGTTAGCATTCCCAAATTGCTTATCATTAGTTGTTGATCTAACATTTTCAATAAACTCAAACCTAGCAGTAGTAACTACTAAAATCTTTTCTTCAGCTAGTGGCTCTAATGTATATACTACCTCATAATCCAACTTCTTATTTTCTGATTCTTCATCGAATTTCCCCAACTCTTCTTTCGATATTATCACTTATTTGTTCCAACACTTGCGGCTTGGCTCCCAAAAATCCTTGCATAAGCCACGAAGATTTTCTCTTCAAGTTTGTTTCAAATGTCACCAATCTTTCTTGCAATAGGAGAAATCTTCTTTTGTTGATTCAAATGGGATTGGATCCAAGGCATTGACTACTCTAGTTTTGTAACCTTGTTGATGACTTCTTGTGGTTCTAGTTGTAAATGTTCTTTTTTTCTTCTACTCCACCAATGCTTTACTGAAAACTTGGAAATCCTTGTGAGGGCTAGTTTCAAGTCTTGATCCATTTCTAGTTCTCTTCATATTCATGAAATTTGTGAAAGACATTGCCTTTTGGATCTTTATGGGAAGATTTCTATAATCTACATAACTAGCAATGATGTCTTCTTGTATCAAATTTTGAAATTCCACCATAGGAACATCTTCTCAACAGAAAGTGGGATGTAGAGGTTTATCAACAAATCCAACGACTATTATTTATGGGTAATTGTTTGGATTATTGTTGCTGGCTCCTTAAGTGCTTGCCTCACTATTTTACCTTCTTGAAGTATTCACTTCATTCTGCATCATGTGGAGCATCTAACCCACTATGTCTATCATTGTATCAATCTTTTTTCTTTATCAACATCCACCGCCTATTATTAATAATTCTTAATGAGAACAATCTTTAATTTTTTCCAGCAACTCTTCTCAAAAAATTCATATAACCTCCAAATTCTCCTTCAACAAAATCTACTCAATCCTATTGGAAGCGATTAGAATACAATTGTTTGTATGTCACAGCTTCCCAAGATTACTTTATCTTATACACAGATTAGCAGTGATTATATAATAATGTTGTTTCCAGAAGATCGCAACTCACATCCATGTGGCAGCGAAAGGTTGTGATTAGAATACATACACTACCATGCAAGTTGGAGTTCTTTATACAAGGTTCAGCTTACAAGGAGACAGGAACCTGGATATGTCAGGAGATGTTCCCCACGTGACTCATGATTAAAGTGTTGCATCTTAACTTTATTCCCTTGTCTTATTTAAACACATTGACTCCTAATAATGCCTCAAGTTTTAAAATCTAATTGGTCGACAAGAATCATGATAGCCAAATTGATTTCCAAGGTGTTTCTTACCCTTTCAATTCCACACCAACTCCTTAGTTGTGCTAGAATAGTTGCAGCTTTATCAAATTCAATTTTAAGAGAACTCAACTTTGAATGGCAACCCCACCATAAATCCAAACTAAAGGCACGAATCATTATTTACAAGAAGTGGTTGGTTTATTACCTTTAGAACCAAACTGCGATGCCTTCACATTAATGAGTTTTAAATGTAACTTATGAATATGGTGGCTGGGACCCACAAAGGATTATGGCAGGTTGATGTCAAGTTTGGTCTCTTAGATGGTGCATTGGAAAAAATTTAGCAATCTAACCTTTACAAGGCAGCATCCCAGCTTTATCGACCCTTCCTTCAATTGCATGGTGATTATTCAAAGGAAGACCAATCATCATGCTTTGTCAGAAATTGTCTCCCAATGTTATCACCACCTTTGTTATCTTTTCTTATTCACCAACAAGTCTAAACCAATGGCTGTGACAACATAAAATATTGGATTCTTCCAACAATTCAAACCTCTTAATTATTTATTGAATAAATAAATAAACCCTAAAATTCTTCAATCTTCATACAACTTCTGATATCTTGACTAATATCCCAAACTATAATATTTAGCACCAATGGCGAAATGTAATCTGCATTCAATTGTTGGTAGGCTAGCAAGATCCAGCTCTAATACCACTGAACATCCTTCAAAAATTTCCTTATTTTGCACAAATTCACCAGACCCTAACCAGCAATGACTGGTAATTCAAATTACCTCCAAGGGCTGTGATTTCTTACCACAGAAAACAGTGGTTTCTCCCTAAAACATGGCACTATTTTAGCAATAATTCTGTCATTAATTCTACCTTCAAAAACTATCAAATTCTCTGAAGTTATTGAGCAGAAAACTGTCCTTAAATGGATAGCACGCTACCCCAATCTTGGATACCTCAAACCTAATATAATTTGCAGTGATTTAACCCAAAGTGTTGGTGTTGTTTTCCAACCTGAGTTTTTCCCACCAATCTGTCATAAACAGATTTAAAATTGCCACAAACTTTCCCAAGAATGGAGTGGCTGGAACCCTAAACTGGCTGCATTGATTTTAAGTATAAATCTGCCTTTAAATCTGTTATAAACCAATTACAAATTGCCACGATCCTTCACCAAGTAGCCCACTTGAAACCCTAGAGGGTGGAGCTGAAATAGAGAAAGATATATCTTGGTTACCAACTAAAAATTTGAACAAATCTGCACAATGGTGATTTTTGTGTGAAATCACTCCAAAGAATTGTGGGTTTTCATCCTCCAATTCTAGACCTAGAGGGTTTTCATCCTCAGGTTAATTGAACCAAAGTCCAATGCTCTAACAAGGAGTAAAAATCAGAAAATTAAATACTTGATCAGTTATTGCCTCCTTCACCTTGTTTGGCCTCTCTTAAATAAAGTTTTCCTCCAAATGACATAACTCTTCAAATTTCCTACAGGACCTTTGATTGATATTTGAGGGGTATTATTCAAAATAACTTTGATTGATATTTGAGGGGTATTATTCAAAATAAACTTTAATTATAAGAGACCTTCTTATTTTATATTTTATATTTTAACTTTAATTAAGGCCCTCTTTATTATAATTTTAATCCCATTTCCTTAGTGCAAAATTCCCAAAACCCACAGAAAATGTATGATGAGCATTTTGGGATTCAACAGCTTAATTTTGAAAAAAGAGACATTACAAATGTTTCTAGCATGGGTAGAACAACTGATCGAACAACATTTGCATGAATGTACAGATCAAGTGCAGTAAATTATAGGTCAAACAGGTGAAGGTCAGCCAGGAAGGAGAAGGAGAAAATTGTATAGGGACCTGATCATGATGATAATGCTAGGCCTTCTGCTCCCACTACATGAACAGTTTGTTTATTAAGCTGCTGATATGTAATGTTGAAATGTTGCTAATAGGCTTGTAAGAGCTCTTCAAAATGGGGCTTTTCAAAAGGGGTCTGAATACTGTGATGCTTTTATTTTGTTTACCTGTGACTGTCCACATGGGACCTATAAAGTTTTGTAACAATACCTTCAGCAAACAGGTAGTGAGGTTGTGGTCATAGGGTCGGACAACTTTCACAAAGAAAAAAGAAAAAAAATAGAGTTAGTGATGTATAAGGAGGTCCCAAGAATAAAATGATGTAATGTTAAATTCTATAGATCGATGGAATATTAAAAAATTCATGGTGGCATGTTATTTGATAATATATACCAAGTAGCCCCATGATTATGCTGTAATAATATGGATACACATAAGTGTACCTAATGGTTCTTACTAATTTTAGCCTAAAGAATATTGAACTCAATTTTTGTGTTCTTTAGGATTTCAATAATAAATTGATGCTGTGATTATTTCCTATTCAAGGCACTTCATATCATGCATGTGCAAAAGAATGAGGATAGAGCAAGAATGAACCTTATAAAAATAATGACAACAATTGACTTGAAAATCAAGGCCTTTGTTATATAATCTGTCTATACACTTTGAGAAGTCCTACGAAATCTTGTCTAAAAAAATTCAAATTTACTAAATAGACATGATTATTGTAATCATTACATTTACAGCTCTTAAGAATGTGATCCAAGATTATGCCACGCAGATTAAAAGATCTCCTATAAACTCAGCCCAAATCTATAAAGCAAAACAAGAAAACCAATATATATAGTCTATAAATAGAAAGAAGACATACTTGGTGCTGAACCCGTGATTGAAGTCGCTGCCGCTGCTTTGCCAACCTTGCTTCCTTTCTCCTTGCCTTTCTGGATTTGATTGCCACCTTTTCTGTAAATTGTTTATGAAATGAACTGTGTGAGTTTATCTAAATAAGAACTATAGTTTTGGTTATACGTATAAAACCAGACTGTAATTCAAATGTTAAAAACCTACCCATTGCCAAAGACTGCAGCTTCCTTCACAGGCAATCAGCGAAATGCAATGTAAACTGCATTGAAAATTTTAGAAAACACACAAAGTTGTATCACAATCCAATATACTTTACATGGACTTCTTGCAAGATTAAAATCTCAGTTCAACTGATTGTTATATAGTAAAAATGACATATTTTTTAGTTATTTCAGGGAAAAGTTCAGCTGGAAAAGGTTGTTCTCCA